>CM031243.1:245102096-245272096 GCA_018340775.1 Taxus wallichiana var. yunnanensis | reverse complement strand
CGACATCATGTAAATGCTCATAAAAATGCTTAAATATACATTGACATCGCATGCCTCTACAATATCATGTCATAACGAGTTAACATCCTAATGCTAATATAATCCACGCGATATAAAAAAATCATCAATAATAATGGTAGTAACACAATATCAAAGGTTTCCATCAAAATAATATAGTGGGTACAATTAGTCCTCATTGTCCAAAATGGAATGAAAAAATGTGGGAACTACACTATTTCTTTAACCCAAAATTGATTTGGGGGTTTTGCTAGCATGTTTGATGGGAGGGGTTTGTCCATGCCAACATTTTTGTTGACATATGATTGCATGTTTTCAGGAGTTACTGGTGAGGTGGTGGTATAAAATGATAAAAATGGTGTATATGTATATGGTTTTCTAATATGTATGTTTTTATAAAATGGAAAATAAATGGTTTATTTAATCATAATTGGTTATATTTCTGTAGTTGTGAAATGAAAGTATAACTATTTCATGGGATTCCATGTTGTTTAAAGAGGATTAAGGATTTTTCTAGCGTTAGTATGTTGTTCTTCTAGTAGTATGTACATCTTGAGAATTGTAAAGTAGTTGTTATGGTAAATTTGGGAATCTAATCTAAGCAATAAGTAAAGGAAATATCTTTATTACATTAGTTCTAGTGAGAAATGCCTTTCTTGTTATGAGTAAATGAAGAGGATATGGTATGGTAAACAATTAATTGATATTTTGTACATATATATATTTCCTCCAAGTTATTTTTAAGTAACTATGGAAAGGAAAAATGTGACATCATAGTCAAACTAGAGCATCATGATAACTTTGTATAATGAGAGAAATGTTAATATTTCTATTGATGTGAGTAATTAACCCTTTGGATTTATGACATGTGTGAAGGTGTGTAAAGTTGAAAATGTTGCATGGATTTTTTAAGCTTGAAGATAAACCCTACTATATAACCGTTGTTAGTTTGTGGAAAAACATCTAACATTAGTAGAGGTATGAATGTATAGTGCATAGATGAATCTCTATTCAATTGAAGAATTCACCCTTAGTATCTCATTTTACTATAGTAACTTACAATATTTTTAGAGACAATGTTAATTTTTTTCACCACCTTATGGAGTATCCTATACTTCACATGGAGGGTGGGGGGGAAGAATGTGGTTATGAAGATATGTAATTGGATCTTCCTTATGAAATATAAAACTAGGAGAAAATTGCTTAGTTAAAAGAGATCTAATTAAGTGGGTTACACAATCATGGTATACCATGTTAAAGGTTTTAAATGATTATCGGGAAAAACATGCATAACCTCCTCACCTCGTGGATCCTTTTAATAGAAATGAGTGTTGAGTAATTTTAAGTAAATTTAGTGGGATAACTAGAATTATCATGCACATTAAAATTGTACTATGAAGTAAAAAAGGTGGAACTACATGTTTAGCATACGAAAATTTATAAGCATGCATTATGGTAATAATGAGGTTAATGGTTTTGGTGGTAATGAAATAAGGAGGAACCCTTCAATTGAGTACGTAAATTTCCATCCCCTTTTTTAAAATCTAAATATAACCCTGAGTGCATGATGTGGAAGAAAATGGATAGATTGAGCTTAATATTGCAAGGAAATTAAAGGAAGACTTCCAAGCTCTTTTTATGTCACTCCTTACTGGAAGGATTCAATTGTGATAAATATTTTAATGTAACAAGCTTATCGTGAATCAATGTTCTTTATAAGAGTCAGTAATGATAACTTTATGGTCCTAACCTAGAAGACTAGATTCTCCTTCTAGTATCTCGTGGTAATAATATTCTTGAAATTTTCCTAAGAATAAAGTTGTCTTATCCAATGATCTAATGAAACTTTCTTTCCATGTAAATTTATGAACATAATTCCCTAGACATGTCTTTGAAATACTTAGAGAATTGTGTGAAGGGAAACTTGAGCCAATTTTGTTTTGAACCACGGAAGAATGTACGTAGGACTCCTTGTGGTCTCATAAGTGATCTTCTTAAAAACCTAGATATTTATGATAAAATTAAATGAGGGCCTTATACTTTGGTCAACATGGGTTCCTTTTGGTAATTATTCTTTTGAGATAACATCCAGGTTGTGGGTGGATTTGGGTCATCATAATTTGGAAAATGTTGTGTCATTCCATGGTCACACCCTTGTGCTAACCCAAGCATCTCAGTGCTACCAAATTAAGGGTATGATGAATCGTGTTTGGGCCTATTTAATGTACTTACAAAACAACTTGGTAAGAAGAGAATGTGTACTTGTGACTTGGTGTTTGAGTTATACTCTTCTCCTTCTTTTTAGTAGGACTGTGCAAGTGTTCTTGAATCCATAGCAAAATGGTGGCCAGGAAAATATTCTTTGGGTTTGCAACTTAGTCATGCACACCCCACTTCTTGAGGAGTGGATAGTGTTGCTTTGGGTCTTGCCGAAGATGCGCACTCTTGGACCCAACCTTTTATGATAATTTTTGATGTTTAGTTGTGTGTTCTGAAAAGTGGTAGTGAGATTAAAATAGGGAATTCTAACTTTGGATTGAACCCTAGAATGTTTTGGACCTCAACTACATTGGGGAACTATGTGTCATAATGATATTATCCATGCTTACGCAAACATAATACCATTAATGACAAAGAGGATGATGGAGTAGAGTTAGAGGATAACCAAGGGTGATAATGACATGGAGTTTCAGAGGTTGACATGATGGCATGAAGTGTTTCAGTGAGAATGGCTTGGCTTAACAAGCCTAATCAAGTTACCTAACTAGCCTAGGTGATGGTGCATGGTGTTTGGAGCTTCTTGGTAGCTTGAGGAGAATGTTGGAAGTATGGACATCATGTTTGGGGAGTGTTTAGGCACTCACATGAGTTTTAGGGTGCTGATACAAGTTGAAAACCAAGTTTTAGGTGCTCATCTAGACCAATTCTAGGTGTCAGGAGGCATAAGGATGGGATGTGGAACCATATGAGCTCATGGATGCATGTAGGTAGTTTTTTCCTGATTTAATAATAATTTTAGGGAATTTTGGAGAGGTTTCATGGCGAGTCATGATGTTTGATTGACCCTAGCCTAAACCATGTAAAACCCTAAGAGTTAGTCATGAAATGAGATGGGATGTGAAGATGGAGAACTATCTCGATCCATGATGCTAAGGAAATTTTGGATTTTAAGTATGTTTCTAAATTGAGTTTATAAGGTTTTTCAAAAATAATTAGGTCATTTCATCATCACATTTTTATGAACGAATGTTAATAAGGTAAACAACTTTTTGTGTGTTTGAAACCCTAATCGAATAACGATATGAGATATAGTTCTCATAAGTGTCTAAAATTTCTTTATAGTTAATATATGATGTAGAGGACCCCTACAGTTTCTATAAAGGTCATGAGGATGCATCTAAATGGAAAAGTGTACCCTATTTGTGAAGACTAGTCAAATGGCAGTTTTGGGGCAGTTTCAGGAAGTTTGTAGAGATGAGCTTGGTTGAAGACCTTAAAATTGGAGTTGGAAGGATTTGAAACATGTTATGGAAATAAGATCAAGAGGAATTGATAGTGGTACAACTTTTATCTCTTGATGATGAGATTTTATGGGTGATCCATGTCGGTTTGTTGAGATGAATATTTCTTGATTTTCAAGAAATGACCGCTCGAGATGAAAGCATGAGTTGGTTGAAGCATGAGATGATTGATTTGATTATTTATATAATATGTAAATTTAATATGAGATAATTATGTTCCTATTTAAGTTATTTGGAGGTATTAGAAGTGGAAGTAAGGGTGAAAACCAGTTGTGTTTGCAAAATAGGCTTACGGGCAACATGATTTGGAGAAGAGGAAAATAAATGTGGTTTGAAAATATGGATGTTTGATAATGTATAAGTTTTATGGATGTTATGTACATGTCTTTAGGATTAAATAGAGTGGAAAAATTCCATATTTTAGTTAATTTGGAGTGGTATTGAGGCCCAAAGGTAAAGACAAGGTCTTTGAAACAATTATGTTGGTGAAGAATATGATCCTTTTGGCTTATGAACATGAATTATTTGATTGGTCCAAGAAAATGTGAGACCATAGATTATGGTTATATGTTATATTACAAATTTATGGTTAATTTGGGAGATTTAATAATCATGGTTTTGTGATTTGTGGTTTTAACTCATCCTAGTGATGGAGTTTTGAGGTGTTTGGTGCAAGATGAGTGGTTTTGGGCATGAATGACCTATATGGGTCATATGTGAATGTTTTAATGATTAAATTATCAATTTTTAAAGTTTTCTTGGTAAAAAAAAATGAGGTAAACTGACTTAGTTTGAATTTGAATCATGAAGAGCATATAAAAGTGATGTTTTGGGTGTAATTTGGTGTTAGTTGCTTGTGTATGAAAAGTGCGACCTATGTGAGAGTGTTTGCGGTACCAAGGCATGTGTTGAGATCTGAAAGTGTGTATGACAGGTTTAATAATTTTTTCAAGAGTGTGTGAAATGGTTTGAAGAAAAGAGAAGTGAGAGATAGAGCAAGTTTGAGAAGCTAGGGTTTGAACAAGGGTTTCAAGGAGAGCGAGCTGAATCAATGATCTCAATTAGTTGTGGCGTAGAAAAAATCATATATATTCATAAAAATGTGTTTGATATGGTTTTGATGATCTTAGGGGGTTGTAGTCTCATTTTGGAGCTTTTTCTTCACAAAATTAGGGGTTGGTACTCCTTTTGAAGTTGGTTCTTCACTAAATACTTGTGATTTGAGTAATATAAGTAGAAGTTTACATGAGCTTTCTTCCCCTTGAGGGTTTCCCACTTATATCTTGTGTTATGGTGTTGATTATCTTGTTCATGGTTAATTGAATGTATGTTGTATGTTGTTGTGCACACTCTAACAGATGGTTAATTGATTAATGGTTTATATGAGAAATCTGAAATTGAAATTAAATTTGTAAGGATTGATTTTCCCCCCTCTCAGTCCATTGTGCTTCCAAAAATAAATAGATTTTTAAATATTCTACATAATCATGTTAATAAACCTAATAAATTCACTTATATGTTTCAAAATATTCTCTATAATTGTTGTTACTAAACATATAATACATTCACCCACATAGATGTATATCCTATGAATCAATGAAAGTGTAAACACCCAAAATTGGGATGACACCCTCTATGTCCCCTTTTATTACACCCCCCTTAGCATGACCCCTTTCACATATTTTTATTAATCCAATTACCTATATTAGATTAATTATTACCTCACCTCTCTATCTCACCTTGGACCCATTCCAAGCCCATTTAATAACCAAGATCGAGTCATCACTCTCCCTAATCAACTGAGAATTCTTCTAAACCTAATATTAATTGTCATTTCCTTTCCCACTAATTCTGTGTGATTTAATGAGAATCAAGAATCCTAACCCATAACCATTCTTGACTCACACCAAAAAGGGAGAGAAAAGGTTATTTTTAGTAAATAAGACTATTTCTCCCTAACAAACGCCAATTATTTCGTCGGTCGACGCCGGTGAAGGATCCACCATTGGTTCCTTCAAATAACCATTTTCAAATCTTTACCCAAGTTCTCTTTTTGGTTCTTCTTTTGGTTGACATTATTTTATCTTACATCCTTGTATTTAATTGAGCATCCACCGATCAAACACAACACCAAAGCATTCAAGTTCTTCACCAAAAACCAACCTCTTCCTCCATAGCCTCATATCATTCAAATAGGGAACCAATAGGTCTCCATTCTTTGTGTAATCTTTGGATTTGTACCGTTTCTCCTCCAAACACCCAACAACTACCATCACCTGTCAATCTCAGATAAGTATTCTTAACCAGGTCATTGGTTTCATTATCTTGGGTTTGGAATCTTTTATTTTCTTGTGATCACCTCCTTCCTCTCCCGAATACATTTCGTAGCCCCTCTACCCAACACCCTGCCAATCTAAACCTCCCTTCCTTTCTAACCACCTCTTTCACCCCTGCTGAGCCTTCACCTAAATCCCAACACCTTGCCTAAGCATCCCCAACACTCTTTTGCAATCATAGAGAGCCCAAACCAACCCCTTTTGACATTTGGAACCCAATTTCCCCTTCCGTGATCGATTAGGCAACCGATCTCGGCTATTACCACCATCGGCTTTGGTTCCCTAACCGACATTGGTCTCTTTGTCGAAATTTTCCTAAAACCAAAAATCTTATTTCCTCACCCAAAACCTCTCAAAACTTCCCACAACTTCACCTCAGACCTCCATAATATGCTCTGCCACATCTACAAACCCTGTCAATCAATCGCCCTTTCTAGATTTGATCTTATATTCGTTATTTAGATTAGATTTAGAGTATTGTATTTGTGTGAGATACCCAAATCATATAACTACAATAGGACCTTCTATTTCATGTTATTTATCTGCATTAATTTGTATTAAGATGTGGATTGACAACCTTTGAGGAAGCACCCCGCTTCTCGGATCTAGCTTACGCTAGGCAATCCATTGACCTATTGCTATTAACTCTATTTTGTGGTCTTGCTTTGCTTCTCAGGTAGTCCTTCCTAGACAAAAAGGAGTGCTCTACAATCAACTTGGTCTTCAACAATGGTGCACAACCTCTTCATGACCTCTAGGTATTCCTCACATACCTTACCTTTACCTTTTTAAATCATTTTGTCATATGGTATTGCTATGTGGTGAAACAATTTGGGATGACTGGTGGGACCCTCATCATTTGTGGGTTCTTTATATTCATTTAGGATTTCATTTATGATTGTTTCCTTTCTAAAATATTCACTAAATCTCTCCTTGGTAACATTATTTCTTCTATTTTCTCTAAAAGTCACATTTCATTTAGTGCAAATTAAAATGAATCATTTTTTCTTCTTTCTTGCTTGCATTAGTGAAATTCATACTCTATTCCTATTCATTATTGCTTTCATCCAATCTCAATCTTTCAATTTGGGTTTAAAATTGTTGCATTGCATCCTATGTATTCTTGCATTTAGCTCACATAGTCTAATTAGCAATCAAATATAACAGAGGTCATGACTGGTTGATGATTGGGTAATTAAGCATAGTCCACTTTTTCACACACTTTTCTAACTCACTCAAACAAATAACAAATTTCTTAAACATTCCCAAAATCTCGGAAGAAGCTATTTAGGATTTAAATAGGCTGTTGAGAGTGGGCTCCGATCGGTGTTTTGGCTAGATTGTCATATCAGAGCTCGGACCTCATGTACCAAAAGGTATATCAAGGATGCCCCCTCCAAAACATTCCTGAAACCATCCATAGTTGGATTCTAGGTACCTTATATCCACTCCTTTCTATATATTCACAGTCAGTCCTAAGGCTTAAGCCATCAAAACACTAAAATCTTATTCCTAGGATAACATGTTTGTTAGATTTTTCTTGTTGGATTTGTGACTTTATTTCTTGTCTTCTGCTATTTGAGGTGTGAGATCATATTTCATCACTTTTCTTTATTTTTCACACTCAACCATCAAAATCAATTAATTCTGGCTCTCTAAGTGTGTTAGATTAGAATTGATATACACAACCCAGTTCTCAGCTTCTTTTGACCAAAATCTTGCTTAGAAATTTCAAAATTCTTAAGTGTACACCTAATTTGCCTTACTTGCATCGGTTCAAAGAATCGACATTGGTTATTATACCTACTATCATTGGTTGAAATATACATTGGTTATTCTACCTACCATCATCGGTTCAAATATCGGTATCAATCTCTGTGTTTTTGATTTTCTTTTAAATATAATGAGCTAATTTAACCTTCCATATATTTTTCAAAAGTTTTTTTATGAGTTTCTATCATTTTTACAGAGTCAGTACCTATTTTTCATCCTTCCATATGGTTTGGACTTGACAACGAGGAGAAAGATCTTGCTTTCCACCCAAGTTTGATACCTTTTCCTTTTAGCCCCTTTTCACCTTCCATCTCATCTCTAATAGATCCTAATTATCCTATGAACATACCCATAGGTGATGAGGAATTCACTATATTCCTTGATCATAACACCAAGGCCTTGCAACATTACACTCGCTATCTTGTTATCCAAAGAAATCCCCTAGTGATTTGGATAGCTTGCATACACATTTTGGCCCTAGGTTATCTACTAAAGAAGTTGTGCGCTCTCAAAATAATTTGGCACATTCCCTTGGTCATAGTTTACTTACGCGCCCTGATCTTTTCCCTTCCACTTCTCTCTTGTGCCAACCTTCCACATGCCACACCCATTACTTCATAATAGTTGCACCTTAACCACATGTTCTCTGCTCACCGGTTTGATTCCTTTCCTCATGCACTTCGCGCGTGCTCCCTCTACAACTTCCTCTATTTTCTCCCCGCACCCTCTTGTGCCAAATTTTCTTGTAGCGTGCTTAAGCATGCAATGCGCAATCTATCGGCCACACAATAATAGGGTATCGAATCCTTGCAACAAGTGAATGATTGACACATGGAAAAAATGACAAAACAGTTGTACATTTGGCCATCATTCAGTAATCAAAGCACGCGCCACATGTTTCGCGTACACCGATAGCTCTAACATATTTTGACAGCCATATCATCAGCTATTCTGAGCTCGAGATCGACGTATGCTTGGACTTGTCAGAAAGATGCTGACATCAGCTACAATGCTAGAAATTTAAATTTCAAATCCTACTGAGATCTAGTAGGTGAGAATGTGGAAAACGTCTCTCTAAACATTGATGAGTAGATCTGATTTCTCCAACCACCTAATTTAGCATGATCCTCTCTCCTTTACATGTAAAATAGGCATGGGGAAGCATATCATAGATTTCAAGTGGATTTACAGACATTGAATGCTTCCTGTTGGTGGTTGTATTTCAAATTCAGGTTTTCCCTCCTTTATCCTTCTTTCCTCCATAGATTCATCTATAAATGTAAGAGCAAGGCTCATTTGTTATGTTGGATACTCTGGATTCTTACGCATGTTGCTAAGGACTCCATATTTTATGTATTTTGAGTTGTAGACCTCCATGTTTGGATCTTGCATGTGGATATCAGCCTCTTTAGTATTGTAACAATTCTATGAATTTTGAAAGTAATAAAAGTATTGTTTTATGACTATTATCTATCCGAGCGTGTTTGCATTACTCATTCTTGCCTTTTCTTTCACATTGTGTATTGTTGTGCTACTTCAGATCCCTTGTAGTTCCATATTTGGTTGTGTTCCATAAGACTGGTTTGATGAATGCATGTCTTGTTGTGCTACTTGTGCCTAGCCTCCTCTCACATATTCCCTATCACTCTTTCTCAGAACAGATAGTGTTCATCCATCTTTTCTAGTGATATCACCTTTTTAGTGTATTTTACTTTATGTTATCCTTCTTTCCCTGGTCCTTGGCGTTCATAGTTTAGTTTCCTCTTCAAGTACTAGAAGTAGTAGTAGTAGTAGAAATAGATAGAGGAACTGGCCTTCTTTGGAGATCCGTCCCAAGCTCACAAGGTCCCACAACTTAGGGATGGTTCCATTGTGGGATCGGACACCTCAAACCTTTCGAGTTCTAAGACGCGCGGTGCACATTTGATCAACTAATAGTTTTTGCACGCCCATGATGGTACCAATATTGAAAGCTAAAATTTCACATCTCTAAGTTCGGTGTGTGGACTTGGCATTTTTAGCCTCGAAGAGGTCCCCATCAAAACACATCTAGTGACTCCCAATATTTTACAATCTCTATTTCAATAGTCCTGCGCACCTTTCATGAGAAGAGTGCACATAATAAGAAGTGCGGTAGCTAAAGATCATTTTGAGTACCTCTAATTATCCTTGAGAAAATTTCACTCAAGAAATCCCACACACACATCTCTATCTTGATGCGCTGCACCCATTCAACTCCTCTAAGTAGCCAGCCTATGTGCCCTACAATGGTGCATCATCCACCTCCTCCAAGAAGTTTTGAAAACTTTGACCTAGGAAGTCCTTGCTCTTGGGTGTAGCATGATATGCCTAATGACACTCTCAAAAGTATTCCTTATTTTACTGGTGAAAATAAAGTCACCCCTCAGGAGCACATCCAAGATGTAGTGAATGTGTGTTCATTCTATCTAATCACACACAATGATGTAGCAGTCAGGATGCTTGCATCCTCTTTCAAAGGAAAATCACTTCAATGGTATCGAGGCTCGAGGCTTGGATCTATCACCCGGTTGGGATGATTTGGGGACATATCTATGCAATTACTTTGAAGACAAGTCAGATCACCTATCTTTGGTGGAGTAATCGAAAACACTAAGAAGAGCACCCAATGAGTAGATGACTGATTTCAAAATCAGGTTTCAAAAGACTTGGGACAAAATTCCACGTGTGGTGAGACCTCAACCCAACATGCTTTCCTCTCGTTATCTCGAAAGCACTTAACAATGATATCTCAGTCATGATCAAATCTATGGGAGGTAGGACTCTGCCAGCTACTTATAACATTGCAGTAAGGGTAGAAAATAGTCTCATATAGGTGGGGAAGTTGGCTCCTAGACCACCCATGCCTATGTTCCCAGAGATGTCACAAGCACCCCAACCTTATGTGGCCCCCATTCCTACTTCTGAGAAAATCATGTAGCAGTTTCCTCAACATCCTACTCTCTAGCACAACACAAGGAAGATGAAGAATTAAAGGCCTTGATCAAAAATTTGTCAAACAAGGTCATATCATTGGAAAAGCAACAAGCGCAAGCATATAGAGGCATTTCCACTCCAGTGCATGGCTAAGGGAATCAACCTTGGTGGAATCAATATGGAAATCAAAGATACACGCCCAACCAACATAATGATAGGTGGTATCCTAATGCGCATCTACCTTTGTAAGTTGTCCCTCCCGCGCCTTCTCTTCCAGTGCCTAGTACGAGCCGAGAGCTTGTTCTAATTAAAAACAACTTGGCACAAGAATCAGAGTGGTGCTTCCCTTGCAAGATTCCTCATAGTCAGTACCACTATGCTAATGTTGTGCATGTCCAAGCCTTCATGATCCAGAATGATTCATCCTATGAGCCTTCAATAAGAACCCATGAAACAAATAACCCTCAAGATCTAGAAGCTCATCCGGAGGCCAATATGATGTTCTTTGGCGCGGAGGATTTCTGCGCAATCAACCAAGCTGAAGAAGATATAAATAAACCACGTGCATAGGTTGCAGACAACACAAGGTATAAGAAAAGAATGTTGGAGTCTAGTGTGTAGGTCACAGTCCCAACAATACAAGAAGATATTTAGAAGAAAAAGAATCGAGACTAGACCTCTTGTGGAAAAAATATTCAAACCCCTATGTAGGAGGTCCTGCATAAAGCCCCTTCAAAGCACCGTGTGACCATCCTTTGGTGGGCCGGGTTTTTCTCCATCTAAAAATTAGGCTTCCACACCTGAATAGTCCAAAAGGGATGTTATTCCCCAAATGCACAAGGAAATAGGGCTTCCATTCAACATTATTGATCAAATGAAGAAAACAAACATAAACGTCATAATGTGGTATACCCTGACCATTCCATCTCAGTGGAACTTGTTGCATGAAGCTCTGTACAACTTCTATGCACCGACCTAGCTATGCAAAAGCCACTCACTTCTGTCAAAATATGCCAAGAAGAGGAGAAACAAGTGAGCAAGATGGCTAAGACCCCAACCTTCTATATGTCCTTGATTATAGGAAAACACCTAGTGCATAACTTCTTGATTGACTCAGGCACTAGTACTTCTGTTATGCCTAAGAAGATAGCTGATGTCTTAGGTTTAAAATATAGCCCTTTGTCTAAAGGATTCCTACAACTTGATGGCTCAATTTTGACCACCTTAGGAGTCATCAAGGATCTTGAGTTAACCCTCCATGCATGTCCAAGCCTAACAATTACTCAAGATGTGTCAATTATTGACTTGCCTCCTTTGTTTACCCTATGTCTATCAAGGGAATTTATTGCTAAAGTAGGTGGTTACTTGTTATTTGATTGGTCTCATATGTTTTTCAAGACAAGGTATGGTACCTGGTTTACCATGCAAGCTGAGCCTATATTTTCTTATCATGTAGAGCCATATGTTCCATCCCTTCTCCAAGCCAACCTGTCTTATCCAAGAAGAACAAGCTTCAATTCCTTAAGAGAAATCTCTTCCAACCTTTGTCCAGGACACAGTACTTGATGGGTGGATGAAGAGGCATCACAAATTTGATCCCTATGTTGAAGAATGGAAGCCTATGAAACTAGGCTTGGTACTTATTGCATTCTAGAAGGAGACGATACGCTTCCGTGTGCGCTCATATGAGACAAAGTTCAAACTGGTCTATGGAAGTTATACTTTGATGGTTCCAGAAGTAGGAATGGTGTAGGAGCAGGAGTGGTTCTCATTTCCCCTAAGGATGAGAAGTTATTCTTCACGCACGGGATGTAGTTTTCATGTTCTAACAATGTGGCAAAATAGGAAGCGTTGGTGCATGGCACGCTTATTGCTAAAAAGAAGAAAATTAAGGCACTACGAGATATTTGGGGACACAAAGCTAGTTATTCACCTGTGTCACCAACAAATGCCGACAAAGAATAAGCTTCTTAAAGCTTACAAGCATAGAGTTTGGGATATACATGAGAGCTTTGATGCTCTTAATCTACAAGTAGTCCCAAGGAAAATGAACAAGGAAGTCAACCAAATGGCCGTGCTTGGTTCACAATTTTCTCGCTGAGTACTTTTTCAAAGGGAACACTCAACACATTAACATGGTAATCGAGACCATCCGATTTGACAATAACACCGGTTAAGGGTGTTCGATAGTGACGCATAGATCATCAAGTTTATCCAGTGAAGCTGAATTTTCATCAAGTATGCAAGTTGAAATTCATGATAGCTATGGTGACCAAGTAATACAAAGTGAAGAAAAATAAGTTGCCTAAATGGTTTGTCACTTTAGAGCAAATGTTCAGCCCTGATGATGAGTTCAAGGGTGAAGAAAGATATATGTGTGCCACGCAAGAGGATTGCTCTCCAATTACTATTACACGTGGAAAAGAGCTGCTGCTCAGTAGGAGTTGTACACATGAAGAGAAACATACCTTCATCTCTCTCTATCAAAGATATAGTGACATTTTTTCATGGAAGTATGAAGAAATCGGGGGTTTTGATCCAAGTGTTGCTAAACACTCCATTGACCTTGATCTCGGCATAAAGTCCGCAGACAAAAACAACGACTAGTCGCCCAAGAATAGAGCCCTCATGAGGAAGGAGTTATCCAAACTCATTGAGGAAAAAATTATTTTTCCTATCAAATACTTTACCTGGGTTACAAATCTGGTCCCATCACGCAAGAAGAATGGTGAAATCAGAATTTGTGTTGATTTCAGAGATTTGAATAAGGCATCTCTAAAGGATCACTATACTTTGCCTTCAATGGAGCAGATTCTATAGACTGTAGCTGGCATGCAAAAGTTCTCCATACTATATGGGTACTCGGGTTTCAACCCGATCCTGGTCAAGGAAGAGGATCAATTTAAAACAACGTTTACAACCAAGTGGGGAAAATATGCATATCAGAAAATGCCCTTTGGTATGTCAAATGTGGGCGCAACATTTTAGTGTGCCATGGATATTGCCTTCAAAGGTTACATCAATGAGTTCATCTTGTTTTACCTTGATGATATAACTGTCTTCTCAAAGTAGAGTGCGGATCACATAGTGCACTTGGAAAAAGTCTTTAAGAGATGTAGATAATTTGGGGTTTCTCTTAATCCCAAGAAGTACAATTTTGTAGTAGCTCAGGGAAAGATTTTAGGCCATGTGGTTTCAAAGGATGGCATCACAATTGACCCGAGTGCGTTTCAACCATCCTAGCCCTTTCTTTCCAAAGTGCAGAAAAAAGCCTTATAGTATTTCTTTGGGAAGATTAACTTTGTTAGGTGTTTTATCCCTAACTGCAGACCTGGTTTGGCCCATCACCCTCGGGATTAAGAAGGACATATCATTCAAATGGATAGGAAAGAAGAGAAAGCTTTGATAAAATGAAGAAAGAAATTACTTGTGCACCAACCCTCCTCAATCCAGATTATTTAAAGGATTTTATCCTTTATACTTATAGTCTTTGATACAAACATTGCTTTGTTGTCCTAACACAACAAAATAAACAAAGACTTGTAGTCATTTTTGCACCCACCAAGAACAAGGGAACCTCATGTCCACTGTAGACTATCACCGGTGGGCACTGGCACTCACCCGAGGCACGTGAGAGGGAGCCGAGTCTCTCTTTTATGTGAGTTTAGTGGAAAGCATAATTCATGATCTTGAATTAGTGATTTAAAAAACATGAAGAAGCTATAGAGCTCATAACGACTTCTACACCCCTTCAGTCATATCAAAAGTAAAAGCGTGCAACAGAATTAATAGAACTAGGAAGTTATAAATCCACAAATAAACTTAAAATTCAAGTAAGGTTCATGATTATACAAGATCAAAAGCATAGTAGAAACATGCAAATAATATCGGGAAGGGGATCTTAATATAAACACGGTGGTAACCTTATCATATTCATTCATAGTATTACTCTAAAACATCAGAGAGTGGCGGACCACAGTCATACACCATATCTGGATCCATATATGTATGCTCACAAAACAAAATTTGCATTCCCCATTTCCCATTACATCCTTCCTAGAATCATCTACCCATTTTATCCCATAGTTCTCACAGTAATTCTGCAGAGCTCTACTACCTCACTTGCGTCTCTTATTTTGCTAAGGGCACGCGTATAAATAAGCATCTGAGCTCAAAAAAACTCCTCTACATCCTCATATTTCACCCCAAGTGTCAAGGTGTGGATCACCCCAGGCGCATGCCTCTCCATGTCATGATTAGCTTTTTGGATCTTCTTATTGCAAGGTATATTCCTTCCAGGACACCCTGTTGCCAAGTTGGAACCTTATCCAAATAAAACATGTTCTTCATGTGTTCTGTCCAAAAGGCTGAAAATGGCTAAGTCTCGAATTGTTCTTCGCGTGCATGCATCCTTGGTTCTCCAAGAACCATTTTTAATTCTACCTTGTGTGCTTTGATTTGCACGCTTCCTCTAGCCATGCACGCCTATGTGCCTTTAAGATTTGGTAGCTACATTAGGGTCCCAACATTACCCCACACTTCACCTGTTCTTTGCCCTCAGGAACCTTTTCAAAGAATGCAAGTACAAAAATGCAAGGCCTTTCCTTGGAAAAGAATGGAGGGAAAGAATAAAGAATGGGGGAGAGAAAGAATAGAAGGAAAACTACCTAAAGAAGAAGAAGGGGAAAATTTTTTCTGAGTTAGCCTCTACTGTATTCCATGTGTTGACTTCATCTTGCACTCTTGTGCAGAGGTCGCCAACCAATGTGCTCACCTCATCAAAGGTTAACCCTTCCCCTTTTGTGTTAATGGTCTCCACCACAGTCTCCAGTTCCTTAGCATGATCTTCCAAGGCATCCATCTTCCTTGTAATGACCTTGTAGAGCTCTTTTAGCTGGGTTTTGATTGAGACTCGTAGGATCTCAATAGCTTTAGACTTCTTTTCCACTTCAGCTAGGATCTTTTCTCACTCGAATCTATTGTGTTTATTCTTTTCCTTGAAGTCCTTCAGCTTGGCCTCGTTTCGCTAGCAAGAAACATGCTTGTCACCTTGTCTTGATCCACACAATGGTTGTAGGTGACCCCCACAGTTTGTGCAGCTATCTTCACATCAGCAAGCACCTTGTTGTATTTAGCCACAAGTGCGATGACTTTCAATTTTTCCTCCTTCTCCAAGCACATAGCTACCTCCTCTGCTGAATCCAAGGCCAAAGGCTGCCTTTCCATGGTGAGGATCCGAGTCAAGTCCTCTAGAAATTCCAGGGAGGATCCATACTTTTACGCAGGAGGGTTAAGGTCTAGGTGCTTCATGATAATAGCTTGGGAGATGAGGTCCACCTTCTTAGAAAATTTACGTACTCACAGGGTTTTCCTCCTAAATATCCCTCTGTAGTTGAGCACTGATTAGTTTCTCAAGACTGAGGTCCTTTCTTAGCTTAACTACTTCTTCCTTCCTCTTTTCCAACAGGTCTTCCAAGACTTTAACCTTTTCATTTTTGTAGAAGAGCCTAGCCTCATTTTCCATGAAGAATTTGTTGAGTGCGTTACACACTTGCTCATCCGGTAGTTGTTACATGTTTATAATGGGGTTGTCCCTCTTTCCTTTAGAGACATTGCTAGTATGGTTCCTTGGTTAACCTCAAACTTGGGCTCATTGAGGTGGGAGTCGAATTCCCATGATAGCATCTTTCTTGTGCACGCAGTATCCACCCTCGGGATTAAAGGACTCCATGGCGGTGAGCTCCTTGGTGAGCACGGTGCTCTCGAAATGCATGTGCAAAACTTTGTTAGGGTCATTAACGTATCCCATCATTACTCTTCCCTCTTCCACGTGTTTACCTCCGTGCGCATGCCTTGGGAATAATTCTTTGAAAGATTTGGGCCTTTTGTGCTACCCAAACTCTTCTCCCTTTGCTCATCCTTGAATTCACCGAGCACGAGCTCTGCGCACGCTCCAACTCCTCATCGACCAAGGCATTAATCATATTCTTTACCTCCCTCATTGATTTCTCATTCACCTCCTTCTGAGTGAGCTTGGGCATATCTGGCCCCTTAGTACTTGCCCCTTCGCTCCTTTCTTCACTCCACGTGCCTTCCTCCCCTTGGGGGCTCTTTCCTCCTTGCAAAGATGAAGGTATCGTTTGCATCTTACCTCGCCGTCTTGGAAAAATTGGGTAGTAAACGAGAATGGGAGTTTGCACCATGGACTCCAACTACCATCCACCAAAATGAACTTGCTAATGCAAAAGTGCTGGTAGACCGTGAACTCTGCTTCTCCTTTGGTCACCGCAGGGAGTTGTTCAGGATCCGCCATTCAGCCCCGAATGCATTCCAAAGTGCGTATACCATTTTTCTAAGCACACCTTATGTACCCCTGTCATTGATTCACATGTGTATTTCTCAAAACATTTCCATGGGTAAAGGGTCTTCAACATGGTACTCTCACACGAACTTGTCAGATGCATCCGGCACCCCGATTTCTGAGAACACAATTGTCAACAAAATGTGTCCAAATAGGATCTTTCCTCCCTTCTCTACGTTGCTTATGACTTCATCTACTATGTATTAGGAGATGTTGTATACGATGCCTTCTGTGACCTTCCTATAGACATTAAACCAAGGCTTACTCACTTGGGTCCACCTCTCTTGTCCATTCAGCTTGGAGACAAGTTGTACAACCATCTTCATCACCGGATCACTGATATCCAAGATGTCATAGTACCTAGATCCCTTCTTCAATTCCTAGGATGCTATGGTTTCTTTGATTTCCTCCTCGTCTAGGAGGTTGTCTATGAGCACGTCTCCTTTACAGTTTAGGCTTGTGAAGTGTGAAATTAGTTGGGGAGTTATGTGCATTTTGTGCCTGCGAAGCGAAGAAGTCTTTGTGTATGCACATCATCAACCATTGGTACAAGCACTCGGGCTTCCCAAAATATGGCAACTCGAAAAGTTGGAGAAGCCCTGCCTTCTCCATTTTCACCTTGACCACGTCATTGTAGATTGGAAACCTATTAGGTGTTTGTTTATTTGTGGGGTGCACTAGCTCCAACACCATTTCCTTCACGATTGTGCTTGACTGGTGATTGTAGTCGATCACGGTCATCTGTCTTATGTGGGACTCCCACTCTTGCCCTAAAAAAACCCCATCTAGGTATTGCATCTCTAAGTACCATTCCTTGTTTATATCCAAGGGT
This sequence comes from Taxus wallichiana var. yunnanensis, assembly GCA_018340775.1. Classification (NCBI taxonomy): domain Eukaryota; kingdom Viridiplantae; phylum Streptophyta; class Pinopsida; order Cupressales; family Taxaceae; genus Taxus; species Taxus wallichiana. The sequence goes on along the minus strand of CM031243.1, from coordinate 245,254,300 downwards.
ATTTCCTCTTGTTTCTTCTTTCCTTTTCCTTTACCCTTTCCCTTCTTGGATTGTTCTGCAGGTTTACCTATTGGTTTTGTGGCTGTCATTACACCCTTTTCTTTCATTCCCAGGTTATCTTGAGTTGTTTGAACATTTTCCTCGTGCACCCCATGCCCTAGAACATAAACCCTAATCTAAGATTTTTCTCCTTCGATCACGACACTTCTTCACAACGTTCCTCATACCCGTGAATCAATTCTACTCTAGTTTGTAGATTTAATGGATCAATTGTGCTTAAATTTTTGGGATTTTCCTTTGCACGAGTCAGTTCTTGAAACTCTAGCTCTTGAAAGAAAATCGCTCTTCTTGTGTTTGTAAAGTAAAATAATGAACTGCCCATTCTTGTATTTATAGCTTTTCCTACTTTTATGCATTTAAGGCTAGGCTACCTACCACCATATGATAATGTTTAATGCGGTGTTCTCAAACAACACCCAACTTTAGCACTTCTCCTTATGTGCCCAATCCTTGCGTGAAAACTTTTCCACCCATGCCCAATCCTTGCATGAAAAATTTTCCAACCTTCTGGTGTGCAACCAATCCATCTTGATAAAAGAATCTTGTGCGCATGTTACCGGTGCCAAAGTCACTTCTTCCATCCTCATGATTCTTGCTTTCACCTACCTCATGTTTTTATGCTTTTTCTCCTTTGTACGTGGATTTCTAATGTAACGTTATCTTACCACCCATATACCTTCTTTTCTCCTAATGCATCTTTTCAATAGGGCCAATTCAAATGGTCTACCAACCCAATCCTCCTGGTAGAATAACTCCATGCTTCTCTTTATCATCTCACTCCACACTTAAATGATGCGCGGTCCTCTACACATTCATAAGTCAAAAAGTAATAAGGTTACCAGCACCCAAGGCATAACACAAAACAACAACACGAAAGGGAAATACAAGAAAGTAAAAGTTTAAAAGGAAATTCTAAACTAAGCTGGAAAAGCGCCTTATTTACAAACACCAAGAAGCATTATTTATAGTAGGGCTTGAGCCTACTCCCTTCAAGTGTCAAGTAATTTTATTCCATCCAAAGACTTGTAATCGACACGCACCGAACCAAGGATGTATGAAATTACATAAGGACCCAACCAATGCACCTTCAACTTTCCAGGATGGCATAGAAATTTTGAATCATATAGCAATACCATCTAGCCAACCTCAAACTGTTTGTTCTTAATATGGTAGTCATGCCATGCCTTTTGTTTTTCCTTCTCAGTTGTTTGGCTCCATCTTGCTAGTGAGTGCCTTTCATCCAACTTTATCAATTCATATATTATTTCTTCCAGTGCTTGCTCATCATCTAACCCTCCTGCACATGCTATACAGAGAGATGGTAGCATGAATTCGACCGGTAAAACTACCTCTATGCCAAACACCAATTGAAATGCCATGGCCTTGTTCAATCTTGTATACATTGTTCTGTATGCCCAAAGAACTATTGAAACCTTGTCATCCCAATCTTGCCTACCCACGTCACATATCTTAGTCAATGTGTGACTAAGGAATTTGTTGAATGCCTCTACAGTCCCATTTTCCTGAGGGTGATAAGGGGTAGTCTTGTGATGGGCTACCATGAATTATGCCAATAGAATCCTGACAGTTTCATTTAAGAAGTGAGTGCCCCTATACTTGTCAAACTTAAATAGCTCCCATACCCGCGATAATGTTTTCCCACAAAAATCTAGTAGCCGTGGTTGCGGTGTGCAATCCTTAGTGGATGCGGCCTCTACCCACCTTGTCGGATAATCGATACGAGTAATGATATACCACGAATTAGTCCTTCATGCAGCCGATGAGATTGGTCTAGCAAAATCTATTGCCCATTTCTCAAAAGGTTCCACGCTTGTGATGGGGTGCAAGGGCATCTCATCCCTTCTCCCAGGTTTTCCAAGGCTTTGGCGGTGGTCACGAGCCTTGCAAAGCTCAATGCAATCTTGGTGAATCATCTCTCACCATAGTCTAAAGCAACTAGGATCTTGCACACGGATGCATTCCCCACATAGTGTCCTCCAACAATCCCACCATGGTCTTCTTCTATTATAGATATGTGTTCATGTTCTAATACACACTGGCATAAAACCACATCGCAGCCCATTTTATAAAAATTCCCATTGATCAACATGAATGATGCGACACGTATGGCTAACCTTTTCCTTTCCAGTGCATTCATCCCTTTGGGTGCCATACCTTCCTTGAGAAAAACAACAATGTCTTCTAACTCCGAGGGCGTGCCCGCAACTTGAATAGTTGCGCATCTGGCATGGTTTCCTTGATACTTTACGCATCCTCTCCCGAATCAATCCTTGATAAATGATCCGGCCCACAATTGTTCTTTCCAGGTTTTACCACCACTTTGAATTCAAATTCCTAAAATAAAAGTACCCAATGACATATGTGCCCTGCTAAGACCTGCTTTGTTTACTAGATACTTCAAGGCCATATGGTCGAGTGTATAATATGAAGGGAGTCACCGATAGATATTGTCTAAATTTTTGGAGTGCGTAGATCATTGACAATGCCTCATGCTCGGTCGTTGTATAATTCTATTCTGCTGGTGTCAACTTTCTACTTGCAAAACACAAGGGATGATCAACAATCCCCTCTCTTGGTTGAGAAAGAACGACTCCCATTGCTGTACCAGAGGCATCCACATGGACATGGAAAGGTTTATCCCATGATGGGAATCATAGAATAGGTGCGGTGATAAGCCTTTCTTTTAGAGTGTCAAATGCCCTCTGTTGCGCCTCTCCCCACTGAAAGGCACTCTTATGTCTGAGCAATATTTCCAAAGGCGTGGCGATCTTGGCATATCCCTTAATGAACTTTCTGTAGTACCTAGTGTGTCCAAGAAATCTACGCATGGTGCTTTGGCTGGTGGGCTCCCCTAATCCCACAATAACTATAACTTTCATGGGATCCACCAGTAAGCCCTCTTTACATATGATATGCCCCAACAACATTCCAAAAGGAGTTGCAAAGACACATTTCTTAATGTTGAGGGAAATCCTCAACTACCGACATCTTTCAAACATCAATCTCAAGTTATCACAATGGTCCCTTACCAATCCATACACTGTCCAATCATCCAAATATACTTGAAGGAACTTGTGGATGAAGTCTTGAAATGCTTGTACCACTATGCACGAAAATACAGCGGGCACATTCCTCAATCCAAAGGGCATGACCGTGTATGCAAAGCTTCCCGCTCGGTGGTGAAAGTTGTCTTTTCTTGGTCTTCCTTGGCAATCCTTTACTGTGATATCCCAATAATCCATCTCAGTAAAGGAATAGACCTTATGCCAAAGAAATCCTTCCAAAATATCTTCAGTGAAGAAGGTGGGAAAAGGATCTATGATACAAACAACGTTTAACTCCCTGTAATCCACACATATCCTAATCCGCCCATCCTTCTTTATGTTGATCACCATTGGACTTATCCATTCTGATTCCTCCACAACCTCAATGATACCATATACTATCATCTGGTCTAACTCTTCTTTAACCCTTACGCACATGTTGGGATTCATCCTGTAAGGCCTCTTCCTAACTGGGCACACACCATCTTTCAACTTTATCCTCATTTCCCCTAATGAATGGTGGACACCTTTTAACTCATGGTATCCATGTGGGAATAAATCCTCAAATTCATGCAAGATATTGATGATCTTTGATACTTCCTTGTCGACCAATAGTCCCCAATGATAGCTTCCTTGGGCTCCTTCTCTAAGCCAATGTTAACTTTCTTGGTTTTGAGTGGTTCATGATACATGCATGCACATGCATCTGCACTGTCAACTACCTTGCATATCCTAACCGAATGGTTGACATTCATGCTCTCCATCTCCTCTCCATCAATAATGTATACCATCTTTCCTTTCTCCTTTTCAACACATGCGCGCTCAAATTGTATGTATTCTGGTTCATCCTCTTTGAATCGCGCTTCCAAGCTAGGTCCACCAAGTAAGTTTACTAATCTATCTTCTCGCCATGGTGCAATCCCCCAAAGTGAGGTGCTTGATAGTCTACAACACCTCATCAACCGGTTGCATGGTACTTTGGTACTTGAATGTGTGAACCAGGTCAACCGCTAATTCCTGCCAATTTTCCGTTTAGTGGCGAGTTTCAGAATGGATGTACCAAGCACGCGCACAACCTTGTAGTGTCGAATACAGCTTGTGCACCCAAAGGGAGGGTGGTAAAGCTTCGTGCATTCTCCCCAAACCTTCTCACATGCCTGGATGTGGGAAGAGGTGGGTCCATTGCCATTGTAATCCTTGATAGCGGTGGGTACGTTGCTCTTCGAGAATCAAACAGTGAGCACAATTCTAACTTCACGCCACTCCAATAAATTTTTTGCTATGCGCGGCCCACCACTTCGCTACTGTGCCTATCAAAACATAACCTAGCATACCTCATTTCTCGTCCTCCCTCCATTGAACTTCCATTTCCCTCAAAAAGACCTCAGGGTATGCATCCCAGAATAATTGGTTATTATGTTTCCTCCCGGTGCCAAAATATACATGCTATGGTTACCCTAGTTACCGATCCTTTCAGATGTCACCCAATCAATTCATAAGTCCCATGCACCCAATTATCGCATGCCATACTAGTAGTATCACTGACAGATTGAGCATCATCAAACTGGATGATTCCTTTTGTAGGATGGATGGTCTCTAGATCTCTTATGGAGCACACATATATTTTGTCAAGGACCTCCTCTCTAAGGGGTTCAGTATAGGGTGTGGACTTTCCATCAGCAAGTGGTATAATCACCCTCTCCTCATTTTCAAAACTTATGTACCCCTTGTTAAACCAGAGATCTGCATTATTCTTATAGCACCACGGGTGCCCAAGTAACACTGGGAAATTATCTACCTCGGCAAGCGCCAAGACTTCAAAATCCCTAGTGAACTTAGTCCCCGAATGGTAATGGTCACATCCTTCAAGACACCTATGGGCATTGCCTTTGTCTTATTTTCCATATACAACACATTTGAAGATGGTTGTAATACAGAGCCTTCCCATTTGATGCAGGCATCTAGAGTGAGAACATTAACTTCTACACTGTGTTAATGAGGATATTGCTAAGTAGCCATCCATCCACTACTACGTTCAAGGTGATCTCTTTGTCATAATCAAGGCTGTGAGGTGGAAGATTTACATGCAGGATCTACCTTTCGTGCTCTTCCCGAGGCACGGTACCTTTTCTCTCAACCATGCTCCTAGTAGGGGAATAAAATTCTATTGTCTCAGTAGTTTACACACCTCCTTAACCTCATCCAAGTCATCCTTTGGTGCTTTTACCGGTCTTCTTTGCTCATCTTTTCTAGTTTTCTCTTTTAAGCATTGGATCTCCCCTTGTAAACTTTGAATTACATCCATGGTTTCTGGTAGACTTCTTTTTGGTGAGCCGGGTTTGGATACTTCCCATGTACTACTTCTTCCTCGAAACCAAAGGTCTCGCCTAGACGCTTCCTCTTGTACACACGGACTCCGCCCTTGTTACCATAACAAGCTCTAGTTCTGATTCACATATTACTCGCGGAGAGCCATTGCGCATCAGCCTTCTTAATACTCACCATGGCAGTGCCCTTATCCTTCCAGTACTGCTGACTCATATGTTCATATAACTTTGGGAACTCTTTGTACTTATGTTTTTTTCCACACCAGGAGCATTGTAGAAGATCTAGACATTCACACTTATAATGGTCTTGTGGCTCCACAATTAAAGCATGTTCCACGTGGGAACTCACTTCTTCCCCCACGGTTACCATGACCACGAAATCCTCCACGAAACCCTCTTCCACGTGCACCTCCATCTCTATGCTCTTCATACTGATGTTCATCTCCTTTGGAACTATTGGCAATGCCAGTCTGGCACACACCAAGATCAATTGCCTCATGAATCTAGTCAATCAATCTATAATCCTTGGTGTCATGTGTGGTTGAGGTACATATCTTACAATAACAAGATACATTTTTGTGGATTGTGCGCTGTAACAGGGGGCACCTACTTGCATCATGGTCCCCATGACATATTTCACAATTTACCACTACGACATGTACCACCTTCCGAGTACATATCCCACCATTATCCTTTGTGTGCCCTTCTACATTACAATTTGTGCACCACATCCCACCACAAGTCTTTGGAACTGTGTTGGCAGATAATTTCTCCAATTTCTTAGCTATGATAGAGATCTGAGCCTCCAAAAATGGGATAACACTAGTGTCAACACTACCAACAGCCTCGTCACGTAAATCGGCTTCTAACACTTCGCGCGGGTCCGTGAATGTTTTATGAGGCAAAGCCCTCCTAAAGGGTTCGATAAACCCTCTAAAAAACCACTGAGCATGTTGTGAAGGGTGGATATCATAATACTATTTAGACAATAGAGTTTTAAAATGCACATCATATTCCCACATGCTCTCTACCATTCCTTGTTGGATTTCTTTGAGAGAGCTAATGCTCTTCTGTTCAAACTTAGGTATGTGGAATTCTACCAAGAACACATTTCTCAGCGTGGTATAATCCACAACAGTCTGATGAGGGTCATACTTTCTATACCAACTATGCACGTGTCCTTGCAAGGTTGTTACAAATTGACTAGCCTTTCGATCCTAGGTCGTGATCCCCTTCGTGTGCCATAGCAGCTCGCACTTATGCACATGCTCTACGGCATCTTCTATCCCACTGTAATCTGGTAAGTGTAGAGACATCTTGAAAAATACTTGAGGAGGTGGTTGAGGCCCTTGTCCTCCGATCCAGTCCCTTGGTTTCCTCCGGTGTTTCCTCCTCCACCGACCCACTAGATCTTGAGCCACCAGCTCCACCACTTCCACCTCTAAATCCTCCTGTGTTTAGGCAGGCACAGGCCATGTTTGTCATGCTGAATGCTCCTATTGTTCCACTGAATTTTACATCAATAGTTTGTGAACTAGTGCCACTCCCAATCGTATTTCCTCCACCACTTCCTAATGCGCTTCCAAAACCAACTGTATATGTGCCTTGTCCAAACATTCCACCAAATACTGGAATAGTGTGTGAAGCCATAGAAGTCCCAAACGAGAAGTTGTATCTTCTAGGTGCCGATCGGTTGCTTCTACTGATATCAAATGGATCAACTGTACTTTTCCCTCATTCAAACAAACCAAGTGCAAGGTTTGGTCGCTAGGTGGGGTTAGATGCGCACCAACAACTCTTCTTTCTCTACGCAACAGACTCTCATCAGAAGCCGCAAGGTTTTCTCTCCTGTGCTTACCAAGATGGGGTATCACAGATTGTTTAGGTTCCACATCCTCCACGTGAACCTCAACTCCTTTCCACCATGTTTGGCTCCATAACCCACTTGTAATCCCATGTTGTCTATCAATCTCCCTTTCACGTACTTCATTATACTTGATCCATCTCTCCTCCCTTTCCTTTTAGTCATTATATCAACCATCTTTCCCCAACCTAGCTTCCTCGCCAAGTGCTCAGAGTGGTTTATCCGGCCATAGGAAATGCCTCTAAACCCATGGTTACCATCAAGATTTTGATTTCCAAGGGAATAACATGCAGAAATGATCCTCTGGGCTCCCACAAGAACTCAAACTCAACAACTTATGGATAGGAATACGTGGAAATTGCGTATTCCAGAGTGTAGCTAGTCAATACTCCCTTCCACCAATGATCTATAGCACGGGTCCACGTTAGATCAACATCTTGCAAGTTCTGATATGTTTCTTGGGTCCAAGGGTGTGACTTATAACACCACCCCGATCTAGATGTATAAGCCGAGAGCCATTCAAATAACTCTACTGGGAAATAACAGAAGAAGGTTTCAGTAAAACTCATGATAAAGAGTGTCTTCCACCCATCTTTATGTGTCAAACCCAGTCCAAAGATTGAATTTCTGTGTGAATTCATCCTCCGTGCTTTTAAACCAATCTTCAACACCTTCAAGGGTTAAGCACTCCATCATCACTTTTTACATAGACCATGATGTATGCCATGTTCCACTATAACTTTGAAAAGATGTCCTAGAAACGGAACTAAGATGTAGTCATTTTTGCACCCACCAAGAACAAGGGAACCTCATGCACACCGGCCTATCACCCAACAAAGGGTGTCGGGCACCCATACGAGGCACGTGAGAGGGAGCCGAGTCTCTCTTTTATGTGAGTTTAGTGGAAGGCATAATTCATGATCTTGACTTAGTGATTTAACAAACATGAAGAAGCTATAGAGCTTAGAACAGCTTCTACACCCCTTCAGTCATATCAAAAGTAAAAGCGCGCAACAAAATTAATAGAACTAGGAAGTTGTAAATCCACAAATAGACTTAACATTCAAGTAAGGTTCATGATTATACAAGATCAAAAGCATAGTAGAAACATGTAGATAATACAGGAAGGAGATCTTAATATAAACGCAGTGGTAACCTTATCATATTCATTCATAGTATTACTCCAAAACATCATAGAGTGGCAGACCACAGTCATACACCATATCTGGATCCATACATGTATGCTCACAAAACAAAATTTGCATTCCCCATTTCCCCATTACATCCTTCCTAGAATCATCTACCCATTTTATCCCATAGTTCTCACAGTAATTTTGCAGAGCTCCGCTACCTCACTTGTGTCTCTTACTTTGCTAAGGGCGCGCGTATAAATAGGCATCTGAGCTCTAACAAACTCCTTTGCAACCTCAGATTTGGCCCCAAGTGTCAAGGTGTGGATCACCCTAGCGCATGCCTCTCCATGTCATGATTAGCTTTTTGGATCTTCTTATTGCAAGGTATATTCCTTCCAGGACACCCTGTTGCTAGGCTAGAACCTTATCCAAATGGAACATGTTCTTCATGTGTTCTGTCCAAAAGGCTAAAAATGGCTAAGTCCCAAATTGTTCTTCACATGCATGCATCCTTGGTTCTCTAAGAACCCTTTTTGAATTCTACCTTGCATGCCTTAATTTGTGCAATTCCTCCAGCCATGCACGCCTACGCACCTTTAAGATTTGGTAGCTACATTAGGGTCATAACAGATGGAATGGAATAGCCGGTAGCATTTTTTAGAGATGCTAAAAGATTATGAATTAAAGTACAGATCACATGGAAAAGTAGTCTTCACCATCATGTGTGTGCTCAAAAAATTCAAGAGCATGCTCGCCACAAATCATATCAAGATGTTAGTTTCTCACTCATCTGTCAGAGAATTCATCATGGGAGCATAAATTAGTGAGAAAAGAGCGCGATGGGTGACCAAAATCATGGAATATGATGTGGCTATTAAGGCCACAAAGCTGGTAAGAGGTAGTGCACTTTGTAGGTAGATTACCAAGGATGTGCGAGAACAAACATGAGGCTTTATTATTTTCGGATGAAGACCTCTCCGTGCGTAGAACATGAGTATAATATCGAACCCAACACATGTGACTAGATGAAGGACATGATCTCATTCCTTTCCAAGGGTGCCTACCCTCCGGTTTGAACAAAGAAAAGAGAAGACATCTAAGGTTGGAATCTATTCCTTATGTCTTGATTGATGTACTTCTCTTCAAAAGAAATTTAGATGGCGTGCTATTAAGATGTATCAATGGTGCGTAGATCGAAAAAGTGTTAGCATAGTTTCACAATGGATTCTCTGGTAGACACTTCTCTGCCAAAACTATAGCAATGAAAATCATAATGGCAGGTATCTTTTGGCCTACCCTATTTGCAGATGTATATAGGCGTGTCACAAAATGCAAGGAATGTGATTTCCTTGTAGGAAAGAAAAGATTGGCGTAACTTCCTCCAACCAATCCAAGCGGATCACCCTTTTTGCACAATGGGGTCTAGGCTTGATAGGAATGATCAACCTGCCTTTAAGTGCTGTACATAGATGGGTGCTGACAGCTATAAACTACTTCACCAGATGGACAGAGGCTATCACACTCAAAGAATCAACTAAGGCAGTCATCCTTGACTTCCTCGAAAGTTTAGTCACAAGGTTTGGAGTTCCTCAAACCATTATCTCTGATAATGCGAAGGCATTCCTTAGTGCTAAAATCACTGATTGGGATCTAAGTTTGGGCATTTACCTGAAAAATTCTTCCAACTATTACCCTTAGGGAAACAGTTTGGTAGAGTCAACAAACAAGAACCTGATCAAAATCATGAAGCACATGATGAATACTAGCCAAAGACAGTGGCATACAAAGGTCTTGTGCATGCTCTGGGTAGATAGAATCACAATAAAAAGGCAATAGGAACTTCACCTTATAAGCTTGTCTATGACAAGGAGGCTAAACTTCCTTTAAGAATAAAGCTAAATTCATTAGCATTTGCCCAACAACTAGAATTTGAGGGCACGGATAAGAGAGAAATCGGGATGGTAGAGTTGGTTCATCTTGAAGAACTCGAGAAAATCTTCCATGATCAAGGTAGAATAACATTAGCAGGAAACAAAGAAATGGTTTGATAGAAAGGCTAGGCCTCGGGCTTTCAAAGATGGAGACATGGTCTTAAAATGGGATCGTTGAAAGAGCTAAACTAGGGCATCATTCAAAGTTTGATGCACTTTGGAGTGGCCCATACATCATCAAGTCATGCAAAGAAGCTAACTCTTTTGAGTTGAATCTTCTAGATGGAAGCACACTGCAAATCTCAAGAACGGGATCTATCTCAAACCCTTCCATTAGGTTTGCTACATCACATGTATATATTAAGTAGTTTGATTCCCTTAAGTGTGCTTTGCACACATTATCTATTGTACATAGTTCTTTCCTCCCACACACTTCCCGCATGTGCTCTTTTTGTTGCTTCGAATGTGTAGAGCTTCTCTCGGTAGTTGTGAGATTTAGGATAAGGTGCGAAATGATACTCAAGGTGACAAAGAAAGGCATTTTTATGAAGACTCCATGTCCAATGGATGCTTCAAGCTTCTGGTCTCTTTCATCTAGCAAGAAGATAGCCCCAAAAGTTTCCAAAATTGTTATCCAAAGAACTCCCTAGTGATGTGGATAGCTTGCATACACATTCTGGCCCTAGGTTATCTACTAAAGAAGTTGCACGTGCTCAAAATCATTTGGCACATTCCCTTGGTCATAGTTTACCTGTGCACTCCACTCTTTTCCCTTCCACTTCTCTCTCACGTTAGCCTTCTATGTGCCCACCTTCTTCCAATCCAATTTATTTCCACCCCTCGCACCTAAGTCTTTGACCCTTCGCGTGCCATACCCATTACTTCGTAATAGTTGCACCTTAACCATACATTCTCTGCTCACCGGTTTGATTCCTTTCCCCACATGCTTCATGCGTGCTCCCTCTCGTGCCTTCCTTTTTTTTCTCTCTTGCGCCTCCTATGCCAAATTTTCATGTAGTGTGCTTAAGCATGCAAAGTGTGCAATCTATCGGTGCGTACCAAAAGGGCACCAAATCCTTGCAACAAGTGAATGATTGACACGTGGCAGAAATGACAAAATATTTGTACATTTGGCCATCATTCTAGCAAATCAGCATGCACCACATGTTTCACGTATGCCAACAACTCGACATCTTCGACAGCCCTATCATCAGCCTCTGAGCTCGGATCGATGCGTGCCTGGACTTGTCATAAAGATGCTAACATCAGCTATAGTGCTAGAAATTCAAATTTCAAATCCTATCGATCTCGGTTCGTAAGAATGTGAAAAATGTCTCTCTGAACATTGATGAGCATATCTGATTGCTCCAACCACCTAATTTATCATGATCCTCTCTCCTTTTCACGTAAAATAGGCATGGGGAAGCATATTATAGATTTTCGAGTGGATTTGTAGACATTGAATGCTTCCTTTTGGTGGTTATATTTCAAGTTTGGGTTTTCCATCCTTTATCCTTCTTGCCTGCATGGATTCATCTATAAATGTAAGAGTAAGGCTCATTTTTTATGTTGGATACTATGGATCCTTACACATGTTGCTAAGGACTCCATATTTTATGTATTTTGAGTTACTGAGACCTCCATGTTTGGATCTTGCACGTGGATATTGGCCTCTTTAGCATTATAAGAGCTCTGTGCATTTTGGAAGTAATAAAAGCATCATTTTGTGACTATTCTCTCCCCTAATGTGTTTGCATTACTCATTCTTTCGTTTTCTTTCACATTGTGTATTGTTATGCTACTTGAGCCTCTTGTAGTTCCATATTTGGTTGTGTTCCATAAGACTGATTTGGTGAATGCATGTCTTGTTGTGCTACTCGTGCCTAACCTCCTCTCACATATTCCTTGTCACTCTTGCTCATAACAGATAGTGTTCATCCCTCTTTTCTCGGTGTTATTGTCTTTTTAGTGTAGTTTACTTTATGTTATCCTTCTTTCCCTAGACCCTTGGCATTCGTAGTTTAGTTTCCCCTTCTAGCACTAGGAGTAGCAATAATAGTAGAAATAGATAGAGGAACTGGCCTTCTCCAGAGATCCATCCCAATCTTGCAAGGTCCCACAACTTGGGGACGGTTCCATTGTGGTCTCAGACACCTCGGCCCTTTCGAGATCCGAGATGCAGGTGCACATTTGAGCAATCAACAACTACTTCTTCCACCCGTGACTCATCAGGTCAACCCCTTTATGGAATGCCCACTTCCATGCCCACCATTTCTACCATCTCTTCCATATCAGGGAATGCTAATGTTTCTACCCAAACTACTCTAGCATTTCCTACTCCCATTTTGTAACAACCTACTTCTCACGTAACCTCTGCATCCTTAACATATTCTCTCCCATCGATATCTATAGTAACCATACCAACTATCCCTATTATATCATCATCAATATCTTATGTACATAGTCCCACACAACCACCGGTTGTATCAACCTCTCCTACTCCATTTTAGAATTTGGTGGTCTCTATTCCCCAAACTCTTCCACCCATCACCACGAGGATCTTTCCACAAGCTCCTCCTATTTCCACCTTACCTCAAATGCAACCTATCACCTCAATTTCACATTTGAGGTATATGTCATCCTCTTCCAGACTTCCTACATACCTACATGTCAATTCACGTAATCGGAACCACCACATACTAGTATGAATTTTACGACCCATTCATCTTATCAATCCCTTTATACCTCATGGGGAATCCCTCAATCAAATCCCACAATGGATCTCATTAAAATAATGATGGATAAAATGCGAAACTTGAGGCCTCGCTTTTACGTCCCTTAATGTCTTAACATACGATGAGATTTTTAATGAACCCATCCATCCTTCTATACCTATTCATCCATATCTCGTGCAATGGGAGCTACCTAAATTCAACCACTTCAATAGTAAAGAGGACCCACAACATCAATTTCCTTCATTTAGAAAAACTTTCTACCTAATAGGTCATGATGATGCCTTGCTCCATCATACCTTTCCCATGTCCCTATCAGGACATGCCTTAGACTGGTACAGTGCTTTTCCCAAGCACTCGATATTTTCCTTTATTCAATTGGCGCAGACCTTTCTCGATCACTTTTTGATAAATATTTCTAAAAAGTTTTCGTTGACCATTTTGGGCCAATCATCGGGTAGGAGTATAATTTATTTTTCCATTGTTACTCATTTAGATGGTTTTGGGGACAACAGAGCATCAAATCAGTAACTCAAGTGTTGTCAAAGAAGGCCATGCCTTATAGATCTGTCATTCCAAGTTTTTCACCTTCATCGAGTTTGTGAAACAACGGTGAAAGACTATTGCGGGGCCCGAAAGAAGGCGGGAGGGGAAACATGTATCAAGATCATGTTCTGGAATTACAATCAAGTGGTAGATTTGAAGGACATGTACAAATAATTCAGGTTATTTATTTATGCTTAGGTGTAATTGCATTATGTTTTGAGTTTCTTAAGTTCATTCCACATCACAATTACAAAAAGAAATGTAAAAGGAAATTATACAAAAATCATAACATAAAGTAATTTCATATATTCATAAAGAAATAGTACAATTATCCCACACAAGCAATGGGATATGGATATGACCAGAAAATAAAATGTAGATAAATACAAATATGAAAGCATGAGGGATGAGTAACCCATCATTTCTGAGTGTGAAGGTTGCTCCAAGATTTGCGGATTTCCTAAGCTGCAGCTCCAAGTACCTAAAAGAGAAAAATAGAAGGGTTAGAGCTCAGGGTCACTGATATCTCATGCTACCAGTTTCATATGTATATGCATTTGTAATCATGATAAGGAGTGAGAGAAACAATGCATGAGAAACACTTTCAATTGGTGCAAGAGTATAATTTTTCATTATGTCACATTTTTTTACAAATCTAATGTAGTCATCCAAGAAGAAATTATGCTAAGTGTTGCATCCATCAATTGGAAAAGGGATTTACATCTGTAAATAACACTTGAAAATTTTTACAATAGCTGAGATCAAAGCTACGGGAAAGTAGAATGCTTACAAGGAGCATATTCTAGTGTATTGTTTAAATAGTTCATTCTCTTTAATGATTAATATTTTATTAAGTACGATAGAAAATACAACATTCATTTCTACCCCAATACTCATAACATCGGTTACACAAAGTGCAGTGCCAGTTGGATTTGAAGAAAGAGAATAAAGTATCAAACATTTATGCATTTATGTGAACTTCAAGGACACAATAAAGGCCAAATTAATGCAGCAAAATAAATGAGCAAATGAAGCCATCCATTGAGCTAGAAAAGGAACACTTTAACAAGAATGATCATCAAATAGTCCAAGAAGATTTAAATGGGACAACTATGAGAAATCGGAATGTAAAATACAATGTGTGCATTATTTAGTTCACCTTATGAGAACAAGGGACGTTATATTCTTATTGTAAGAGATTTGAGAATAAAGGAAAGAATACAAAGCAGAGGATCATGTTTTCAAGAGACAACAATTAATGCAAATACATTTCACAAAAATAAGAACCATATTTCACACAAGTTACATGCAAGGAAAAGTTCATTGCTTAAAGAATTGCATGTTTACTTTATTTCAAAGAAGCTTCTACAGGTTCAAATCACAAAGCACTTAGTAGATGGTATTTTCAAACATTGAGATAGATCAAGCACCCAAAAGAAATTACATACCTCCAAGTCATATCAGGTAGAAATCAAAGCCAAAGTTTACAAATATCATTAGATATCATCATAAGGGCAGCTTATTGCAGCAAGGCATGGAGAAGTTTCATTTTTCAAGTCTATATTCCATAGATTAAATCTCGTGGTCTTGCAATAAGGATTACTTATTTTTAGAAGATAAAAATCTGTACTAGATTGGAGAATCATAAAGCAACCTACATTAACAAAATGGAATAAAACTCAAGAGACCAATGATGACTAGGTACAAAGAAAAACCCTAGGGCACAAGTTAGAAAGTATGTATCGGAAAAGATCATCATTTTGAGAGTTCCAGAGCGACAATAAAATATCAAATGGCAAGCCAAGTACTAATGCACCAATCAAATAATGAGAACAAAGTCATGGCTCAATTCAATGCAAACCAGCTCATAGGTTCATGGGATTGAGCTACATAGAAAAACCATACAATGTAAACTCACTAAAACCATTATTGAAATGAGCTGATTTTCTTAGGAGAGCTCGAGTGATCATCAACCAATGTCATGAGGTGTTTTTGAGTTGAGACAACAAAACAAAGCTTTCATACAATGCAAAATATATCTTAGTGTACATGATTATCAACTATCATTATTTTAATGAAGTAAACAAAGCATACATGTGGGCCTTGAAGATTGGAAATCGTGGAGGTTGGAGCACAAGTTGGTAGAAGGGCATATGAACCACCAATGAGAATGATCTTGTGCAAGTAAATCTTGGAGAATGGACCCCAATAAAATGGGGAAAACAAATCAAATGGTACGCTTTAAGGTCAAACAAAATTACAAATATAATGCTCAAGTCACCATTAAATAAGCTGAGAGTTTACGAATATGAGTGCTCAGAATATTTTGAAAGTGACAGAGAAGTAGAACATGGTCAGGTCAAACAAATTGTGACCAAGTGATCAAAAGGTAAAACCAAACCCATGAAAAAATCACAATGAATATGTATGGGAAAAACACCCTTAACTCGTCAATACACAACAAAAGTGGAGCACAAACTAGAGCAGGTCAACATGAAGCAAATTGAACAAACCCATGAAGCTTTGAATTGAGAAAACAGGGTTTATCTTTTCCATGACAGCGGGTATATCAACAACATGCAAACACAAAACTTATCAGGAGCTCAAAATGGAATTAAGTTCCCACAAATGAATCTTAGAATGGTTTCCATGGGATGAATCAAAGCAAATAATGACCCAAATAGTTTGAATTATAACCATACAAAGGATTTTGATAGAAGTTTACCCCTAGAATGCACACCGATAGCCAACACAAGGGATTCGAGCTAGAAAAACCATGACGAGTGGCTAAGAGAGTAAATTAAATAGAGTTATACATAGAATATTTGAATAACAAATCTAGAAGAGCCCAAACATTAGGTGGCCGAGTTGTGGGAAAAATTCGAAGTAAACCCCTCACGAATACACCGAACAAAGAGTGATTAGAGATATGAAAAGTGATAATGAATGAAAAATAATGCACATACCAGTTAAGGCAGAGATGGGTTTCAATTAAAGTCTCTACAAATAACAAAACATAACTTATCTTTCAAAAGAAGAACTTATCTCTAAATTAAGGATTCATGGCGAAAGGTAAGAAAACAATGACCTAGAATTGAAAAATAAGCATAGGGGTGAAAAACCATTTTAAGCCGGTGTGGCTTCCAGAATAAACCCAAAATACCAAAAATGCGTAAGACAAAACCCTCATCAAAATGGAAAAAAACAAGCCATGACAGCCGAAATTGAGCTGGTAAAGCATATTATTGACCATGGATGAAGATATTGAGCTCAAATTTCTCCAAAAATGGCAACCCAATAATGTTAAATATTGGATTCAAACAAAAATAACAGAGTTTTTTTTTCTGAGTAGGGCATTCAAATAAATGCAAACCCCAAACATCTAATGTAAAAAAGAGATCTACTCAAACAATGAGGTCCATTTTTAGAAGAAACCCATTAGTTAGTGTTCACAGATTTATACAAATCAGGAACTAATCTAGAGCTAATGCTAGAGTTTCAAGAAAAATGTAAATGGCAATCGAGTTCTTTAAAATTCCAGCAGAGTAAGTATGGCTCAAGAATAGTGAACAAGCTCGAGCTAGGTTCAACAACAAGTCCCTTACCTTGTTATAATGATGACAAAGATGAAATATCTTGAACTAGCAAATGCCATAGCATCAAGTTGAAAGAAATATCCACATCATTTCAAACAGAGACCATAACACAAATAGCTTCGAGAAAGAGCAATGGCGGTGCTCAAAATTTTTGTAGAGTTTTCCCTCACCACGCTTCACCGAACACCACAAGTGCAAAATGATGAAAATTAGGGTTTTTACCTAAGGGGAATCAATCTCCCCTTTTGTCTAACCATGGTCAGGACTAAATCATGGCTCGAGTTAATTACAATTTATTTAAATATTGTTTGCATGCTAACCAAGGGAAAAAGGTAAAACCATGTAATTACTAATGATGTGCATGCAAGTAACCTGTGTTAGAAAAGATGAATAAGACAAGAATAACTTTCCCACAAGAATACACAATAGCCACTTTTTACATTATTCTTAGTAATGCATCTTTACAATTGCTAATGTAAAGGCCAAAAAGAGGAGTCAACAACAGTTGATTGAGGAAAATTTGGAGACCATACTAGCTATTATTAGCTTACATGTTCTTCTACCCATAAGGGAACCCACCTTATCATCCCCTCTACCTATAGAGGATCCGACATTACTTACTTTTCCTTTTCCTCAACCCATAAAGGAGCCAATTTTACCTACTCTTCCTATTAGTGACACTTCTCCAAAGGTCTTCAACAATCCCATATCTCTTCTTACCTCACTCTTACTCGCCAAGTTAGAGGCTAATACCTTCACTGTCTCGAGGGCCTCAGCTCTTCACCGGATTTAACACCAAGTTGTCATCCTCTTCATCCAATCCAAAAATGTCTCTCATTCAGTTGAATACTTGGGGTACGTTGATTCCACTACCCTCCTGGGACGCCTTAGAATCCCCTGTTTCCACACAAATGCAAATTTAATCCCTTGATACCTCTATCATATACCCAAATATTCTCAAAGTGACTATAGCTATTATGCCTAAACTAGTGGTATTAGCCTCTTCTTCATCAAAAACCCCTCTACTAAGGCCTCCATCTTCTCAAAAACCTACTACCACCTTAGGGGTTTTACCGGTACCAAGTCAGTTACACCCCCTGTGAAGATACAACCCCTGTGAAGCTAGACTTGTGAACTTCTTCACTACTAATCAAAAAATCTACTCTGTCACATAAAAGGAAGACCCAACCTTTTGGGGCTCACACCCGGTATCCCCCACACCTTCTCACTCACCTTCAACTCTATCATCGATATTGGGCCCACATCCTTCAACCTTGGTTAACCTACCTCTTTACCAAGGAAAACCCAAAGTGCAACAACCTATACCCTTTCCTTCACCTCCCATTCTACCCACACCTTCTTCATTACCTTTACCCTCACTCTTTCCAACACCCACACTTTCACCTTGGATTACTTGGATACCTACACCTTCTAAGTCTCCTTTTCCCTACCATGTTGTTCCTTCACCTTTACCCAAGAAGGTGCAACCTAAACCCAAACCTTCACTACCTACAAAAAAATTATTTACACCAACATGATATCTCACCTCGTCCTCCTCACAAAGGTCACGTACCCCTTCACATAAGATAACTTTGAAATCTCATTGTAATCCTTTGGTAGGAACCTACTATAACATCCTTACTCAGCTATTAGAGACATCTTTTATATAACTTCGTCTATCAAGCCTTACGATCATATCAAACCTAAACCAATTGGGTTTGATGACACAAAAAATTTGTGCTTATCATCACTCACCAGTGCATGATGTCAAAAGCTATAAGGCCTTGAAAAACATTATCCTTCAACTTTGTGATTTTGATGATCTCTTCGAAGAATATGATTTGTTGGAGGAGGATTCCACTCTTTCTTCACCCATAGCCACACAACCTATTCCCAAACCCATTATACAATCTTTCCCTTCAAATCCACCTAGGGAGAAAGGTAAGGCTCAACAACCCTCTTTTCCTCCTCCTATCTTTGAAATTAACATGGTACATGTAGCCACTCTGGTCACAACACACGAAAGACAAAGGAAAGGAAAAAGTTGGTAACCCTTCTAGTTTTGCTTCACTTACCATTACACTTGCACCTACCCCCAAGATAACCATCTTTGGGATGACATCACCTACTTATTCTAGGGCTACACATCATTCAATGATTAAACAACTTCACCAGTCCCCATTGAATATGTCTTTATATGACTTGATTCAAACCTTTGATTCTCATCATCAAGCCCTCATTGAGGTCCTGCAATCCATCAAGGTTCCACCCAACGACACTTCACCTATCGCCACCCTCATTACCCCTCATCAGATTGCTTCCATTAATTTCTCCAAATAAGATATTTCCCCTTCACAACCTAATGATCCTGATCCTTCTCTTTTCATCTCTCGGTTACATTAATGATATTTGCGTTAAATGCATTATGATTTATGGGGATGCCAACATCAACATCATCTATTCTCATGCCTACACAAAATAGGCATACCAGCCAATTGGATGTCTAGAAACCCCATCATGCTTCGATATTTTAACGATTCCATGACCACTACCCTTGACACCGTTGTCCTCCACATCCACGTGGGTCCCCAAACTATTCCCAAACTCTTTTATGTTCTCAAAGGAGAGTTCTATTATAACATGTTGCTAGACAGTCCCTAGATTCATGCCATGGCTTGTGTACCTTCCACCCTTCACCATTGCCTCAAATTTGAATATGAAGGGGAACCTTACACCATTCAGGAAGATTCCTCCCATTTAAAAACTTGTAATATGATTTACCATCTAAATTATGTTCTAATCCCAATTAAGGCATCTACCACATATACCACTACTTCCACTTCACTTTCCTCATCTAACCCACCTACGACCCTCCTATTCCACCCTCTACTGATGCCCCATATTCTTAGGCTTCAGATAGCTCATCTATAACTATTACCCAAGTACCAACCACATACCCATTGGTAGGTATTTTTCAATGCCTCACACTCAGAGAATATCACCTCCTCATCATTGACACATTCCTTACTCCTCAAGAGTATGGAAAACTACACCAACACCCACATTATGATCATCATATAGGAGAGGTCATACCATATGAACCTCCCCACCTTCACACCAACCTAACTTATGGAGGGCTCAAAACTTCCTATTATTCTATTGAACCTCCCTTCCAAACCAAACCTTTTTCATTCGACTTCTCCTACCTCACCAAACATAGATTCACACTTACATTTCTTCACCATTACACTGGAAAGGCTAAAAATTTGGTCATTACGAACAAGGTCATCACATCATCATACCGTGCACCACTAGGAAACACAACAACCGTTGTGGTCTTGGATTTTCTAAGAAGCCTCCTCTTAAGAAGGCCCAAATCACCTCATAGAAGAAAAAAGTCTTTTCCACCTTCCTCACCTATCATGCCGCCTTCTCCCAAGAGTCTCATGAATCCGAATCCATTCTTCCTAACTTCATTTTTTTTGTGAATAACCTCTCCTTGGGACCTCTAACCTATCAACACAATGATGAGGTTCCCTCTTCCCTTCCTCTTCTTTATTCGACATGTTGGATGTTAATACGCCTTCTATAAACCTTGTTTGATGTCAGGATGATGATTCTATTTTGACCTATTTAGGTGCAGAGGATTCTTATATTCAAAGGTTGTTACCCTCTTACATGTAAACCATGTTGAATGAATCTACCATAGAAATCAACATTCACACTCGGGACGACCCACACATTCTAAATATAGGCCAATATTTAAATTCTCACGAAACAAGAATCTTTCACCTCTTTTCTTTGTGATCATAAAAATGCATTTGCTTGGTATTATGGTCATATGCCAGGTATTGACCCTAATATAATGCTTCACAATATCATAACTAACCCTAAGACCAAACCCGTGAAATATAACTGCGTAAAATATACCCTCGCATTTCCTTTCTTGTGAAAGAAGAGCTTTAACACCTTCTCTCTATTTCCTTCATCCTACCTATTGACTATCCATAATGGGTCTCAAACATTGTTCCTGTCATGAAAGTTACCATGGGAATTTCTATCTACACTAAATTTCATGACCTTAACCTTTCCTATCCAAAATATGAATTTAATCTACCAAGAATTGAAAAACTAGTTGATCTTACAACCGGCCATGAGATGCTATCTCTTATGGATGTGTTTTCGAGTTATAATAAGATATTACTCACTCTGGAATATCAACACAAAACTGACTTCATCACCCTTTGGGGACCTTCGCTATCACGTCATCTCCTTGACTTGAAAAACATTGGTGGTACCTATCAATGCGTTATGACTTACATCTTCTATGATATCATGCATGACATATTGGAAGACTATGTCGATGACCTTCTTGGTAAGTCTAAGCATCACGCCGAACACCTAACTTTTCTTAAAGTTATCTTTAATCACTTTATCCAATATTATGTTTGTCTCAACCAAAGAAGTGTGTTTTCATAGTTCTCTCGGGTAAGCTCCTTGGTTTCATCATCTCTTTACGGGGTATTGAATTTGATCCGTTAAGATCAAGAAAATTCTTGACATGCCTCCACCTAATATTCTTTGGAAACTTTTTAGTTTTTGCAAGGAAAATTGCAATCCATCTACCGCTTCATCTCTCAAATTTTAGATCTATGTCAACCATTTCACCACTTCCTCAAAAGTACATTTCTTTCCATATAAATGATGAGTGTCACAAAGCCTTGAAGTGTTGAAGAACTACCTCCTTCAACATCATGTGCTCGTCCCACCTAAAGATGATCAACCATTTTACCTTTACATTTATGCTATTGAACATTCCTTGGGTGCCATGCTCGCTCATCATGATGTGAAACATAGGGAACAATCAGTTTATTACATAAGCCATACCCTTCTAGACTACAAAACTCAGTACGCTCATTCGAAAATATTTTATTTAGCCCTAGTTTTCATGTCTACCAAACTTTTCCACTACCTTCTCAATCAAAAATATTTTTCATTACCAATATTGACCCTCTTCATTACATGTATGCAAAACCTTACCAACACCAACACACTTCTCTGTGGCCCATGATTCTTGCAAACTTAGATTTGGAGTTCATTCATGAAAGTTTTGTCAAAGGACAAACCATTGTGGATCAACTTGTAGATGCTCCTCTTCCTAGGAATCAATCCTCAAACTTCAATTTTCCTGAAGAATATATTGCCACCTTCTCTATTAATGATATTGTTTATTAAATCACATTATTATTTAATGGTTCCAAATATCACCATGGGGGAGGATCATGGGTCATCCTCATTCCTCTTAATGGAAATCCTATCTTGCTATCCTTTAAATAGGACTTATTTCGCATAAATAACATACCCGAGTATGAAGCTCTTATGTTAGGTCTTCAAACTACCATTTCCCTAGATGTCAAATCCATTAACATCTTTGGCAAGTCTCAACTGGTTGTGAACCAAGTCAACGGTTTGTACCAATCTTGTAATGAAGAGATTCAAAAGTATAAACATCATGTTCACCTACTTTTGACTACATTTGATCACTACCTCATTTAAGCCACTCCGAGATCCACTAACAAATTCGCATATACAATGTCTTGTCTTGCTTCTCAAATACCCGCCTCACCTTCGAACTCAAAAAACTTTGTCACAATACAATGGTTGTAGTTGCCTTCTTATATTATCCCGACGTTAATTTTGTGGGTAGCATCGATATTGACCCACATGACATTTGGTATAAGCGATCAACGACTACCTCTTGCTTTTAATCCGTGTCTAGATCTCACTTGCAATGGACAACAAGCCTTCCTAAAAAGTGTCTCTCGTTACGTCATCACATGATCTATTCTCTATAAATGTGGATTTGAAGGTATCCTCTTGCGATGCCTCACGGTTTGAAATCCCATACACCATCAAGGAAATTCGTGATGGGATTTGTTGCGGACATTTTAGTGGCCTTACTGTTGCAAAGTGTATCCTTCAACTCGGATACTACTAGCCAACCCTTAACCAATACTATTGTGACTATGTTAAACATTGTGTGAAATGTCAATAGTATGTTAACCTTCATCATACTCCTAGTCACACCGTCACTCTCCTCCTTCCAAAAGAACTAGACGTTGGCATTTGAAAACCCACGGGAGAAAAAGTTTAAAATAATTGGTGGATTACTTTCAAAAGGTCAATAGATGTTCATTTTTATTTCAAATGTCTACACCACTGAGAAAATCATAAATTCCCAAAGGACACGTGGAAGCATTCGATGATTTCGATAGCCAAAGCGTTTCATAGACCTCAAGTCTGAGGAATGAACCAAGTTTTATAAAATCTTCGGGTCAGGAAAGGCTGAAAAGTGAAATGGTATATGTGGTGGAAGGCTAGATAAGACAAGTGGAACAAATCAAAGGCATAAAATAGACATGTGTCGGCATTCTGAAACTCTTTAAGAAGATGGGCTCCGAAGGACCTCAAGTCCTGAGAATGAACCAAGTTTTATAAAATCTTGTGTCTAGGAAAGGTTGAAAAATCAAATGGTATACATGATAGAAGGGAAGACAAGAAAAACAACATAGATCAAAGGCATCAAATAGACACGTGTCATAATTTCAGATTTCTTCAAGTAGATGGGCTCCGATGGGCCTCAAATCCATGGAATAAATCAAGTTTCATATGTCTTCAAATCCAGATGGACGGGCCGGTCAAGGTGGATACGTGGAATTATTTTTATTAATCCAAAAGTTTCTAAATCCGCTCAAGTTTGAAATTATGATGTGAAGGACCAACTAAAAATGGTGATCACGTGCCATATGCGTAGCTTTTCTATTGTCTCATGTTTTACGGTTGTTAGTACAAGATAAAAAAATAAATGACATTGTGAGTAGCATGGATATTTTCTTTTGGCTCATGTTTCACATCTATCAATTAAGATTATCAAAAATTATTACACAATGCAAGAGAGTGGAATGATCTTATTGGTTAGGGCTTCACACTTTTTCCTAAGGGCTATCAAATGAATGAATTGAAAAGTAATGTGGAGTTATCTCGATTAGATTTTGTTTCTTTGGGGTCGATACAGGCCATCTAAAAGTCTTAATTGTGAAAGGCATGGAGCTTTCTCTTTGGCTCACATTTCACATGAATCAGCCAAGGTTATAAAAATTAAGGCATTACTAAGCAATATGGATCCTTTTCACTGGCTCAAATTTCAAGGTGGATAGGTACAAATAAAAGAAAATCCCGACACTACAAAAAAGTGGAGCTTTTTCATTGGTACGCATTTACGAAGATTAGACAAGTACAAGAAAAGTGTAAAGAAGGAAAATACATGTGGAAAAGGAAGAGCAATGCACACATAGATAGATGTAGTTCCCAAGCCAATCAAAGGTTATGATGTGTCACTCTCTTATGCACCTCAACACACAAAAATATTGAATGGTGATAAATTTTGATACAAAGCTCCAAATTAAGAAAAATTGGTATCGTTGGAAAGGTATCCTTGAGCTCTTAAATTTGGAATCATATAATTTAGAAATTGATGGTGTTTTATAAGAAATAGTTTGGGTTTCATTATAAGTTTTTAAACAAAGTGAAAAGAGCATAAACACACCTGATAGTATCAAATAAATTTGTTTACACCTAGAAGTAGCTCGATTAAACAACCAACCATAGACTAGCATATGACATATCCCAAAATACTAAATTATATATTTTTAGTTAGAACATTCCTACTTTGATCAAAATATTTTCTTTACAAACAAGGGGGAAATTTTGTTACTATTGGGGGAAAATCAAATTGTAAGAACACATCAAAATTGTATAAATATGAGGACTCGTCTTCATATTAAAGTGGGGTTAGTTTTTTTCTATTTATGAAAGAAGGTAGAGAGATTCAATTGTAAATATTGCATGTTTCCTTTATGAAATGCATATTGATCTCAGTTTCCCAAACTTTTGTGTCAAGGTGGTTGCAATGTACAACCATTGAAAAGATTTGAGAGAATTCAATTGGTGTTCCCTTGCTAATTAATTCTAATATCTCAATGAAATATGTTTGATTTTGAGTCTAAATCCTATTTTCTGGCTTATGTGTTTGGAATTGTCCATTAATGAGTTATATTTTCTACTACATTTTTGTGTTTATCATTTCTCTTTTTCATACACTATATTTATCCTTAATGGTTGTTCTTTGATCTTTATTTTAATATTGTATTTTGAACACTTCCTTTACAATATTGGATTTAATTATAAAATCCTTACCATAACCATTTTGTGCCGATAGATTTTTGTTAGCCTTTGAGTGTATCTTGGGCATCCGAGGGATAAGGCAAGAAATCCTTTTTAGAATTATTGCATGAGTTCTTGTGTCAAATATTTTAAATATTTTTACAAAGTTTCACATCTATTGAGGATCAATGAATGAAAATTTACCTTTGTAAAAACTATGATTTGGTTAATTCAATTGTCGTGATTTTCCTTAATTACGTTTGCTCTAAGTGTTAAATACTTGATTGTAAGGAATTTTTCTTCCTATAATCCCCCTCATTCAAAAATTACATAAGTAATCCTACCCCATTTTATCTACCATTCATTTTTGTTGCTGCTCTATCTTTAAATATCACTGAGACTGCCCCTTAGCTACAAATTCTACCATCTAGAGAATGCAAGAGCAATTGAATCCCACTGTCTTTAGTAACCTGTGTCTAGAAAAGTAAACATACACAACATATTTTGTGACAACTTGTGAGAGTGAGTGTTGTGTCCATTGGCCATGTTTATCCTAGATTGACCCACCATTTTTAGAAAGAAATTGAGGGAAAAAATATCCCATTTCCCCTCTCCCATTTAGGTTACACCTCAGTCCTGTCATCTGGTTCAAGGCAGGACCAAAAGTAGCAGAGGAAGAGGTTGTGTTTGTTGTACATGCCCCTCAATAATCCCAAATCTTGATCCCTAAGGAAAGTGCTAAACCTATCCTTGGGTACAAAATGACATACCACCCAGTCTACAACCATTCCAAGCCAATTCTACACTTTGTTTCCATAAAGAGAATTGTTGTTAGGCCACAGTGGGGAGTAGATTTGAGGACCAACAAGTTGTTGAAGTGAAACAACAGAATTCCACCAACCTGGATTTGGAAAATGTTGTCTAAAATTACACCCCTTGTAATTTTGAAGAACTCATCAAGAAGACTTAACCATTTCCATGATCTAGAAAAGCCACTAGAGACTAGTTTAATCTACCATGGAGTGCAAGAACTTAGTGTTATGTGGGTTTATCAAACCCACAAAATAAATTAATGAGTATTTCAAGGACTTAGGAATTTTGGGTCATCGATCCAAAGATTTAATTAAGTTAAAGGAAGCTACGGGGTGTGCAAACAAGTTTAGTTATCTGCGTGGAAATGAAACAAAAGTTATAAAGTGACTAATTAAAAATCAGAGAACGCTAACATAGTGTTCCATGGGTGTGATGGTTTATAGTGGTCCTTGGGTTTCTACTCAAAGTCATGAAACAAAGGAAATTGGTCGCGGGACAAAAGCCTTGGGTTAAAGTATTAAATACTCAAGGGTGATGGATGGTACTTACACTCTTCAAAGCATGTAGGTAAAGTTTTGAGGAGTCCACATAT
Organism: Taxus wallichiana var. yunnanensis; assembly: GCA_018340775.1. Classification (NCBI taxonomy): domain Eukaryota; kingdom Viridiplantae; phylum Streptophyta; class Pinopsida; order Cupressales; family Taxaceae; genus Taxus; species Taxus wallichiana. Next base: position 245,227,418 of record CM031243.1, on the reverse strand, counting down.
TGAAGGAAAATTTTAAATGTTGTGGTAAAATCCATAGGAAACAACAAAAACCGTGGATGATCTCAAAGTGATGCCAAATTAAAACTAGAGAAATAACCACCTCAACCACCATAATTTAATGAAGTATGATGATTTTTGATTATTACGATGGCATGTGAGAGAATCAAGGGGAAGTGCTATGGTTGTTGATTGAATTTTGGAGGCGGTCATGCATGTACTACAAGTAAACTCTATAAGTTTTTATGGTGCCCACACACATTCAATGCATTTTCAAAAAGTTGGTTCCAACTTGATGGTCCTTTTCCATTCTCCCTCCTCTCTCTCCTCAAGATGAAATAGTATAAATACAAGAGATTGCATACTTTTTAGGGGTTCTTATCTCTCTTTCCTTCACTTACTTTTGAGATCTTCTATGTGAAACTCATATTTTTCATGTTTTCGACCTTTGTAATTTGGGAATGGTGATTTTATTACCTTGGCTCTATATGTAAGCTCTAAAAATTTATTAATTCAAAGGTGGTTTAATTACTTCCCTCAAATGTATAGTGTTTTATGTGAATACTTTGATGACTCAGATTTTTAGTTTCTTTTTTTACTGTTTGCATCTAAATTGCATGCATTCTACAATCCCAACCTCACGTATTTACATCTGCATCACATGGATTTGAGGAATATCCAATTTATTTTGGTGCTATGACTGTCCCATTAGCTCGGTGTTTACCTTTCTTGCATCTCTCTTTTCCTAGTCCTTGGAATTGTTAGAGTAGGAATTAGTTATAGGAGTAGTCATAACATTAGAAGTAGGTTGTGTTATGTATATTTTCCCAAATCCATGTAACATGGAAGCTGAAATTCTCCGAGTTCTGTCTCAAAAAGTGAATCCAACACTTGGAGAAAGTTCCATGTTGCTTCAAAATCTTGAATTTTTATGATTCAAGGCGGGTGCAATTTTGAGCTCCAACGGTTTTGGCACACCTAATGGGATAGCTTGATAAAAATTAAATTCATTATAACTAAGTTTTGGTGTGTGAATTAGTGACTTCTTCCTTTTGAGGTAGTTCTTCAACACATCCGGTGATTGTAAATTTCAAATCTCCTTATTTCAAGCAACCCATTTCCTCCTTTTCATGAGAGGAACACAAAAATACAATGTATAGCAAGAAGTGAGTCTTTTGAGTATTTGCAATCGTCACCAAGGAGAATAATAACAAACATATCAAATCAGATATCACCATCTCCTCCAAGTAGAACTTTTTTACTCCTCTTGGTAGGCCTTTCTTTCTTTCTTATAGGGTTTTAAGATCTATTGCATTCATAATACAATTTTTTTTTTCCTTTTATTAGCTTCAATCGTGGTAGTACCTTAGCTCTAAATTCCCAAGATGATATACTAGTGTATTCCCTTAAAAGTATTCCCTCCTTCACTAATGAAAAGCTTACCAATTTAACTAATAATATTCAATATGTTGTAAATGTGTGTTCAGTTCATCTATTCACAAAAGATGATGTTATAGTTAGGATTATTGCTTCTTCATTAAAAGGTAAAAAACACTTCAATGATATAGAAATTTTAGACCTACTTCCATTCACAACTAGGATGAACTTGGTACAACCCTTTGCCAACAATTTGAGGAGAAAGCATATAACATATCCCTTTATAGAAACTCACTACAATCAATCGAGCTCCAAATGATCTCATGGAAGACTTCAACTTCATATTTCAAAGAGCATGGGAAAAAATTTCTAGTGTTGCTAATACCAACTCCACAAGGTGCATTTTTATACTTTCTTAGAGATCTCATATATGATATAGTAGTAATGATTCAATCTATGAGTGTTTTCTAGTTACCAAACACCTATGTAATAGCCATTAAGGCTAGAAACTACCTTATCCAAGAAGGAAGGTTAGCCCCTATTTTACCTAAATTTTTGCATGATAACCAACCTAATGTTGTTAATATTCCTCAACCATTTGCTTCATCTTTTTCTTCTAAAGCTGGTTTGTCAATCAAACAAGAAGAAATTTAAAGTATTAGTGTCTAGCTTAAAAATATAAAAAATGGAATTGTCTCCCTAAAGAGACAAAGAGATATCTATCCTAAAAATTAACCAAATCCTTCTTAGGGTTATCCAAATTAAGGATTTCAACATCCTAATAAAATATTTCCTTAGAATTACCCTCTAGAAAAACCTCCAAATCTAAATCCACAACCTAATTTGAACAAAGCCATTGTTCTAGTTCAAAATAATATGACGAAAGGATTTGAATGGTGTTCTACATGTTATCAACCCCAAAATAAGTATACATGTGATGATGGAATGAAATCCTTATGGAAAAAGGCTATTATTGTTCAAACTCCATCCTAATTAGAAGAATAGACCATAGTTCCTTTACCAAGCAATATAGATGAGGCTCAAGAATTTTCTCCCGAGCCCAACTTCATAGTCTCTAGAATTGAATAATTTTGTGCTATTAATCAATTCATGGGTAAACCAATCATGCCAAAACTACGTGTGGTGGATCATCCAAGATCTAAGAAGACGTAGATTTATGTGATATCTCCTCCTCCTATTGTCCTAGTTATGTGTGACACTTCTAATCAGTTCTTGTACTTGAGAAAAATCTATCTCCATCTAGTTTTCCATGGGTCACTCAACAAGCATAGAATGAAAAAGTCCCATGGGATACAAAAACCTACATAGAATTTCAGAATCACGGGACATTCCAAACACGTTAATCAAAGAACCTCCATTGGTAGAGTAGAGGAACAAAGAGCATGTCGTGCTTTCATTAAAAAAATCAACGAGTATTCCTCTCAACATTGTGGAACAAATGAAAAGAAAAATCTCAATGTCATAATGTGGGATGCCTTGTCTATCTCATCTCAAAGGGATTTTTGCAAGAAGTATTGAAACAAATTCCATTTATGGAACCTTCCATTCACAAATCATATGTCATGGTCAACATATTTCAGCATAAGGATGAACATGTAAGATTAATGGTTAAGCCTAGTCCTTTCTACATGTCTCTCATAATTGGAAAGCACCTTGTTCATAATTGTACGATAGATTTGGGTCTTAATACTTTAGTCATGCCAAAGGAAATAACAGACATTTTAGGGATTGAGTACAATCCAACTTAAAAGGGTGTTCTACAACTTGATGGATCAACAAAGGCAAGCCTTGGGTGAATCATTTCACTAAGAGGGGGAGTGAACCGATGTTTATTTAAAATTATAAAACAATCTGCAATTTTCAATAATCCACAATTAAACAATCTTAACTCGATGTATCATGACCATTTAACCATGAGAGATAGAGAGAGATAACCAAGCACACAAGGAAACATAGGAAACAAGATTTATTGTGGGAAACCCTATAAGGAAAAGACCCCCTTTGAAAGGAGAAATCAAAGAAATATCAAGGAAATGTTTCTAGAAAGAATTACAATTATCTCACGAAGTGGTGAGCACCAACTCACCTGAAGCTCTAACTCCATTTTGAAGCACCTACTTTAATTCAATGCCAAGCACCCACTTAACTCTACTATTTTTAATAACCTACTTGTAAGGAATCTCACTCCCAATTTGTTGAGCTACAACTCAAACTTTGAACATATAATTTTTATCACCCCAACTTATTTTCTTACATCAACACAATGATATCTATTTCAGCTCATTACTTCATTTGCATTTCTCTCTCAACACATCAGTCTGCTCATTTTCTTATATAACGATATCGGGTCTTTAGTAATGGTTTGTAAACTTAATAATGCTCTTTTCTTCTCAAGGATGATCTTCTCGATTTCCATTCCCCTCCAAGATGACTTTATATCACCTTCTTTACCCAAGATGACCTCTCTCCTCAACAAGGATCTCTTAGGATTCAATATGTATCAACAATTTTTAGTCCCATCAAGGAACCTATATACATGAAAAACTCTTCACATATGTCCTTTTCTCTTCATATTCATTTTACTCTTTAACTACCCCCTTTTCCAACTCGTAAAATGAAATGAACTGAATTTTCCTTTTAAATGCCTTAAGGAGTCATAAGTGCATCTTACAATATTCAGTTAAGTCTTTATGATCCATGAGACTCTTGAATATTATCGAGGTTAAATGATGGAAAAATTAGGATCTTGAACTCACTGATACTCTGTTTCACGACTTTTTGTCAAGATTAAAAAAATTCCCCTGTCTCTCGATTTGTAGTAGTTGGAAGGACCTTGTCTTTTTCCTCAACAAGCTATTTATGCCTTTATAACATAACAGTTCATTGTCAAATATAACTGACATGTTGTCATGTTATGAGAGCCTCTTCACCTTCTTTAAACATCCTTAAACCTTCTTTCTCATCTGCTATTTATCCTTTCAATTTTTATTTGTGTTCATGACGAGCCTTGTAGGATTGAACAATCAAAGAGAGAGAACCTAAGTCAAGCATATATTTAGGTGTATCATGTTTATACATAAGAGTTCAACATTAGATAAGGCTTAGACACCATCAAAATAGATTTTTAAGAAACAACTACACATCTTCTTCAACACACACTAGAGCTTACAGTTTTGAAGACTTTCAACATCAATAGGGATGAATGTTTTCATGCATAAGGTGCAAGTGTTTTATGTTCTCATAGCTTGGAGATAGACCTTGGAGCATCCACAACCATTAAGAAGGAAATCTACCTAAAATCTAATTCATGAAGCAACCACTTAACCAGGTGTACACTATTTTTCTTAGACTTAGGTACATATTCACTGTTCTAGAAAATTCTCACATTTTTACCCAAGCATGAGTTCAAAGGAATGTCATAAGGAAATTTAGATCTTGGCACAACTCCTCAAGTACATGATTTGTGAGATAACATGCCACCATAGTTTGACTAGCTTGATTTTTAAGACATTTACATAGCTAAGATTTTAAGATCCAAACCCTCATTCACAGTTTGAGGACTTATTACACTTTTTATTTCACTCTTATGCCACTGCAAGGGAAGAGTAACTTCATAAGATTTCTTTCAACTATTTCAAAACTTATTTTTCTTGATTGATGTGAGGTTGTGCAAGACTTTAAACCTACGGTCACAATCCTATTTGATTATTACAAAGGAATAAACCTTGTATAAAAATAAGATGTTATATTTGGTTGATATATTGTACAAGTCATCTTAGATGCTTCTCACGAGTAGTCCTTAACCTTTGTGACTCACATTACTAAGTCCAATCACCAATAAAAATAAGTATTGACATGAAGGTTATGTAAATCTAGAAGCTCGAGGCCTTTGTTTCTTTGAGATATATATGAACTTGAAGCTTCCTTATCATTACACCTTTATTCAAAACCCATATTCGGAAGAATTAATTGAAGAAGAGAATATAAATTACCCCAAAATCCTTGAATGTAGAGTGTGTAAAGGGTGCTTTATAAATACAAGATCGAAACCAGTCCTCTTATAAAAAACTATACGGGAAAATTGTAAAGACATGAAAAAAGAACCACATAACACTTTATCAAAGTAGGGGTAAGACTCAAAAAAATCATTTATGACCTATAGAAGGAGTTCATGGTCATTTCTTAGCTCAAGATCATGATCACAAACATATTCTCTCTTCAAGCACAAGGGTAGGTTTAGGTTGATTGTTTTGAGTTCAAGGACATGATTGAGATGAGAATTATATATTCTGATCTTCAAAATGAATTCCATTATCAGTTCATGGATAGAAAGAGTATGACTCGAGTAGGCATTCATGGAACAATTTTCAACATGAAGACCTTCATACTGGACAACATGCACACGCTTTACAAGGACTGAGACAAATCATGCAGTATAGTCAACCAAGGAGAACAAAAAAAACCATGATTTTGAATTAGAGAAAGTATTTTATACTTTTTAGGGGTTGTAACAAATTTCACAAGTTATTTGGAGTAAAAGAACTCATTTTGTGTCTATCTCTTCAAGGAGTCATGGAGAGAGAAAACACTGCTAGTAAAATGTATAGAACTTCTTTTTTTATTATCCAATTTCCCTTATTTTATTTTTAAAAAACTAATTATTGGAGTGATATTTAAAAATTAATTCTATTATTTATCTAAAGGATGTTTGATAAAAAAATTTGGATCTTTGAGAAGACATGGTGCTCAATTTGGATTTATCAAAACCCAGTTTTGGTAAAACTTGAATAACTTGAGAAATATTCTTCAAAATTTGATGAAACTTGACATGAAGCACTAAAACACATCCCTCTACATGATAAGTTTATTGGTTTATCATAAAAATCATTTTAATATCTATAACAATCTCAATTTTCCATGACTTCAGTGTTAGTTCTCAAGGGTAGCTTTAGTGAGAATTTGAATTTTACCTCAAAAAGATAAATTAAGCATTGTATATGATCCTACATGATGTAATAAGTGTTCCTTAGATCTTACCATGCTTACCTATTTTTTTCATGTATGTCTTTGAGATCTTACACCTCACTAGGATTTCTAACAAGGCCTAAATGAGCCAGTTGTAATTGTGACATACAACAATTGACTTGATGACCACATTAGAAGCTCTTAAAAATCATAGAAAAATCATTTCAAACCTATAGGAAACATAAGATAAGAACAAAAAGAATCTCAATTCTCCATACCTCCATTGGGCTCCTACCTCACTAACTAATCTTGCGACACTCTAAAGTCATCTTGAAACCACTCTGTAAGCTCCAACCATCATTGAGAAGGAAATAAAAATCAACCTTCATGTGAGTAAATAATACTTAGTTCACCATGCATACCTTTTCCATCAATGCCACTTGAAATCAATGGCAAAACCAATGACCAGGGTTTAGCATATCCCATCTCAAAGGGATTTGTTGCAAGAAACATTGAAGCAACTTCCACTTCCGGAACCCGACATTCACAAATCAGATGTTTTGGTGAACATATGTCATCCTAAGGATGAAAATGTAATTTTAATGGTTAAGCCCCATCCTTTCTACATGTATGATATCATAACTAGAAAATACCTTATTCACAATTACATGATAGATTCAAGTGCTAGTACTCTAGTCATGCCAAAGAAAATAACATACATTTTAGTTATTGAGTACAATCCAACTTCAAAGGGTGTTCTACAACTTGATGGATCAACAATGCAAGTCTTGGGTGTAGTAACAAATATTGAATTAACCCTATATGTTTTTCCAAGTCTAACCATAATTCATGACATTTATGTGACTGACTTGCCACCTCTATTCACCCTTTTCCTATCTAGAGATTTTACTACTAAGGTGGGTGGATATATGTCTTTAGATTTTTATCATATGTTTCTTAGGACAAGGTATGTAACTAGATTTACAATTAAATTTGAACCCATTTCAACTTATCATGTGGAATTTTATGATCCTAGTCCTATCAATGCAAATTGTATGATCCAAGAAGAAACAAACAATGATCCAGAACCAACTCAAATAGTGAATTCATGAAATTAAATTCCTAATATCATGCTAGATGAATGGGAAAAATTTCACTATGAATTTTATTCCTATGACACAACTATGAAAATTGGTCTAAGTACTTATTATATCCATGAGGAAAACTTCACTACCCTCATGCTGCATAAGGAGGAAGATAGTGATGCTTCTAGTCTATGGAAATTATAATTTGATGGTTCAAGAAACAAAAATGGAGATAGGGAAGGTGTATTTATTGTCTCTCCTATGAATAAAAAACCTTTCTTTTCCCATATGCTACAATTTTCATTCTCCAACAATGTGGTAGAGTACGAGGCATTGGTTCATGATTTGCTGATAGTGTAAAGGAGACAAATTAATACTTTAAAAGTATTTGGAGATAATTTGGAGCCACATATAATCTGGAAAGCTTTGAAGCCATCGGTCTTAAAGTGGTGCCACAAAAATAAAACAAGGGAGAAGATCAGATGACAACTATTAGTTCTTAGTTTTCTCCCACGGAGGATCTTATTCAAGGAAAACAACATGTTAAGATGGTTGTAAGACCATTGATTCTAGATAAAAATTTCAACTTACATGTTTTTGAGAATGATGAGAAAACTGTTCAGTTTATTCAAAATGAAGTAGAATCATCTTCTAAATTGCAACCCACTTTATAAGACAATTTGGGTGATTAGATCATTCAGCTAAGGAAAAATAAGCTACCCAAAGGATTTATCACCCTTGAAGTCATATTTAATTCTAATGATGAGATCAAGGGGAAAACAAAAGGTATGACCATGGGTCAAGAAGATTGCAAACCAATCACTATTGCGAAAGGAAAAGAACTTTTGTGTGGAAAGGTATGTAGTATTGAAGAAGAACAAGATTTTTTTCTCTTTGTCAAAAATTTCATGATGTATTCTCATGGATCTATGAGGATATAAAAGGGTTTAACCCCAAAAATTCTCAACATGATACTAATATGGATCCTAATGCCAAACGATTAAGATAAAAATAAAGGCATGTGAACCCCAGGATTGAGTCCCTCATGAGGAATGTGTTATCTAAACTCATTGAGTCAAAAATAATATTTCCTATCAAATATTCATCTTGGGTGGAAAATTTGGGTTTGGTTAAAAATAAGAGTGGGGAGACAATGTTCTGTGGGGATTTCATAGACTTGAACAAGGCTTCATTAAAAGATCATCATCCTCTACCTTCAATTTATAAAATACTTCAAACAAAGGTGGCTAGAGTGAAAGATTTTCGTGCTTTATGGCTATTCAAAATTCAACCAAATTAAGATAAAAGAGGAGGATTAGTACAAAAACACGTTTACAACTAAATGCTTTTTAGTTTGTCAAATGCGGGTGCCAAATTTCAGAAAGTAATGGATATTTATTTCCACACTCATAAACCAATTTTTGGTGTATATGTATATCATCATGGTCTTCTAAAAATAGGGTAAATAACACATGGATCATTTGGAGAAAGTGTTTGATAAGTGTAAATAATTTGGAGTATCATTGAACCCCAAGAAATGTAATTATACAATTCCACATGGTAAGTTATTGGGTTATGTTGTATCAAAAGATGGATTTGCAATTGACCTAGAAAGAGTATTTTCCATCCTCTCCCTCTCCTTTCCAACTCATAGGAAGTATCTCCAGTATTTCCTTGATAATATCAACTTTTTTAGGAAATTTATTCTTAACTTTGTGGGATTGGTAAGGTTGATCACCCCGATGTTGAGAAAGATAGTACTTTCAAATAGACCATGAATGGAAGAGAAATTTTTGACAATATCAAATCCACAATAGCTGAAGTGGTAACACTTGTTAATCCATATTTAAAAAAGTATTTCATCCTTTATGATTATGTTATGGAGCTTAGCATAGCTGTTGTTCTTATGTAGAAGAAAAATGAAGATTTGGAGTAGCCTGTGGATTTATTTATCCAAACATTGAAATATTTCAAAATCAAGTATAACCACTTATAAAATCAAGTGTTATCCATCCCGTGGGATCTCAAGAAATTCAAACCTCTCCTAGCCACCAAAAACATCAAATTCTTAGGCTCACACCCTAGTATGACACATTTCATCGTGGGGACGGAAATCAATGAAAAGAGATCCGGATGGGTAAACAAAATAATGGAGTTGGATGTCACCATCAAAACCAAAAAATTGGTGGGGGGATAACATTGTATGAACAAATTGCTTATATGCTCAAAGTGCTCAAGAGACTTCTTTCTTCATGGAGAAAGATTAGGATGATATAGAACCATAAGACAAAGGAAATCATCCTAGTCGTAAGAGTTAGATGAATGACATGGTGCCATTTATAGAATGGAGGCTATCCTCCTTGTTTGAGAAAGACAAAGAGAAGAAACCTTAGGTTACAATAAACTCCTCATATATTAGTTGATGGTATTATTTTTAAAGGAATAATGATGACGCCTTACTAAGGTGCACCGAGGGATATCAAATAGATAATGTCTTAGCATGATTCCATGATGGTTTATTTGGTGGAAATTTATCAACCAAGGCCACAATAATGAAAATCCTTAAATAAGAATATTTTTGGCCCACATTATTTGTGGATGAATATTAATGGGTTGATAACTATAAGGAATGTTCCTTCTTCACATGAAAGAAAATTTTAACAACCCTTCCCATTCGTCATATTAAGGTGGGTGAACCCTTCTCTCAATGGGGAATGGATTTTATAGGAATGATTAAAGATCCATCTAGTTCGGGTCATAAATGGGTGTTAACAACAATATATTACTTCTCTTGGTGGTGAGACCATACCACTCAAGGAGGCTACTTTGAGTCGAGTTATCTTTGATGTCTTGGAGGAAATTGCGAAAGGTTTAGGATTCCTCAAACCATCATCTTTGATAATGCTAAGGAGTTTTTAGGATCTGAGGTATCTAATTGGGATGTTAGAAATTGAGGTTACTTTAAGAATTCCTCAAATTATAACCCACAAGTTAATAGTTTAGTGGTATCAACTTACAAGAACTGATCGGGATCATGAAGAGGACTAGGTAGGTTAATAAAAGAAAATGACACACTAAAGTAAAAACTACTCTTTGGGATGATAGAATCACTCCAAAGAAAGAAATTGGAAATTCACCATTTTTCCTAGTATATAGAAGAGAATATAAGCTCCCATTATCACTTGAACAACCTTTATTAGAGACCAAAAATAATTTGGAATGAAGGTGTAGATCAAAGGGAACTCATAATGGTGAAGTTGGTTGAACTTGACGAATTACGCCAATACACTATGGAAAGATTAGAAAAGCACCATAAATCAACCAAATAATGGTTTGAAAAAAAGGCTAAGCCACATATTTTAAAAATAATATATTTGGTTCTCACGTGGGATGTAGATAGAGCTAAACCAAGGAAACACTCCAAGTGTTATGTACTTTGGAGTGGGCCATATGTTATCACTACTTACAAAGAGGATAAATCCTTTGAGTTATCTATTCTTGATCTGAGGTACTGCAAATCCCATTCAATGGGATTTATCTCAAACACTCCCATTAAGTTTTCTTATTGCATCTTGTAAATACTTGTATTTTTTTGTTGGAGATATTCTTTTCTTGTTGTGTGTTGGTCTTTGATTGGGTGCCCTTTTATCTTTATGGTAATATGTTAATTTATAATAAGGGATTTGCACTCTCTACATGTTTCAATTGAATCATGTATGATCTTATTATTTGTACATAAGTTTTGGGCCACTTGCGGTGATGTGCGGATCATCTTAGAGCTAGGTTTCATGGCAAAAATCATATATTTGGAGAAATTTTAGTATACTTATTTTAGAACTCAAAAATAAACCCGGTCAAGTGTTAAGTTCATATGGATTCTAGAGACATGTTTTCAAGAATGAGATCAGTTTCTTGAGGTTAAACTTGACCCCATTCCCATTGGATTATTCAAGGAAGTTGGTATTCATCATCTATCAGGAAGATGTCCCCTGAAAGTCACCAAAATTTTATCCAAAATTACACCCTTGTAAATTTGAACAGGTCATCAAGAAGAAATAACCATTTTCATGCTCTAGAAAATATGCTAGAGACTAGTTTAGTATACCTTGGAATGCATGAAATTAATGTTCCATGGGTTTTCTAAAACTTGTTAAACAAAGGAATGAGAATTTCAAGGACCTAGGCATTTTGGGTCATCGATGAAAAGATTGAATTAAGTCAAAAGAAGCCGTGAGGTGTGAAAAAAGCTTAGTTGGCCACGTGGAAATGAAAAAAAAGTTAGAAGGTGACCAAGTTAAAAGTCGTGGAATGCTAACATAGTGTTCCCTTTGGTGTGATGGTTTATAGTGCTCCTCGAGTTTCCTACTCAAAGCCATGAAAAAAAGGAAATTGGTTGTCATGTCAAAAGTTATGGGTCAAAGGAAAAGTTAGACACTCATAGTGATGAAGGGTACTTCCACTCTTAAAATCATTCAAAAAAAGTTTTGGGAGTCTACAAATTGAAGCAAAATTTGAAATTCCATGGTAAAAGCTATAGGAAATAGCAAAATTTGTGGATGATCTCAAAGTTGTGCTTTGAATTAGAACTAGGTAAACAACCACTAGATTTTATTGAAGTATTGCATCATCTGATCAGTCTAATGGCATTTGATAGATGAAGGGGCTGCATTATGGTTATTGACTTCATTTTAGATGCTTTCATACATTTATTATAAGCAAACTTAGATGTAAGTTTTCGGGGCACACACTTTGTTATGGGGCACTCCCCCGCCCCTCCCCTATAGATCGGAGGGAGAATCTCGTCCTACTCGAATCGCATTTCAAAAAAATCAATTCTAACTTGGTGTTATTTTTCCATTCTCCCTCCTCTCTGTCCTTAGCATAAAATTGTATAAATACAAGTGCTTGCACAATTTGTAGAGGGTTTTCTCCCTATTTCCTTCCTTACCTTATTTTTAGCTCTTCTTTGTGAAACTTATATTTTCATGTTTTTGACCTATGTAATTTGCAAATGGTGATTTTATTACATTGGATATGTATGTAAGATCTAAAATCAATTAATGAAAATTTGGTTGACTTCCTTCCCTCGAATACATCTTGTTTGACGTGAATACTTTTCCCTCTCACATTGTTAGTTTCTTTTGCTTGTTTTCATCTAAACTACGTGCATTTTGTGATCTCAGCCTCACATCTTTGCATTTGTGTCACCTAGATTTGGGAAAGTTCCAACTTATTTTGGTGCTATCATCACCCCCTTAGGTTAGGGGTTACCTTTCTTGCATCTCTCTTTCCTTGGTCCCTTGGAATTATTTTAGTAAGAATTAGTTGTAGGAGTATTTATAGCATTAGAAATAGGGTATGTTATATAATTTTCCCAAATCCATGTAACATGGAAGCCGAACTTCTTTGAGGTCCATGTATCAGTAGTGCATCCCAAACTTGGAGACAATCCCATGTTCCTTAAAATCTCAAATCTTCACATTTCAAGGAAAGGTGTAATTTTGAGCTCAACTGAAAGGTATATATTTTTAAACTTTGGTTATTAGTTTTGTATTCCATGAATTTCTATGATTTCTATGTATAGCAAAGAATATGATAGGAGTGTTAAAATTTCCATTTGGGTGTTTGGTGACTTATTTGTAGGTCCATTATATAGCCACTTGGGATATTTTGCATAATAGTGAAACTAAGCCCTATGGACCCATGTTGACCCTTCGAGACATGTTTAGTGGGTAAAATAAATATGATGTTTAGAAATGTAAATTTTAACCGTGAATAAGTTGATTGGAATACTTAAACAAAATATTAATATAAAACCTTGATTTGTATGAAATATATAGTGCGTCTTACTTGTACCTCCTTGGAGGTAGTGAAAACAAGAGTTGTGTGTTGAAATCAAACAACTTCCCCAAACTCTAAAAAATGTTTTAAAATTCTTAAGTTATGTGGAAAATATATAAACTTAATTGATATCGCTTTCATTTCATTTTGGTCATGTGAAAAAACTATTTGCTTGCAAAAATATATTGAATAGTTTTCTCTCTCTACCTTGCTCTCTCCAAAACTTAGAATGTGTAGTAATTCAAGATATTTCTCTCTAAATTGTTGTTGAAAGTTTTGTTACAATTGTTTGATGAGAGGGTGGGACCCATGCTAGCATTTTTCATTGACCATGATTACATGATTTTATAGGTTGTAGGTAGCATGGCAGAATAAGAATGAATGATGATATAAAAATATAAAATTGTATAAAATTGTTTTAAGTTTATATGGTTAGAATAAGAAAATGTTTAATTATTTTGTCTAGTCATACCTTCACTATAATATGAAATAAGAAGAAATTGATTATATCTTGTATGCATTGTAATTGTTTAAAATTATGAATATATGTTGTACTTATATATTTTAATCACATAAATTGTTTTTCATTTTGGTTATTATTATTATTCCTTTGCAACTTTTCATAATGTATGGGAGTAAATAAAAACACATTAATTAATGAATTTGAATGAGTGCTCTAGTCCTTATTGTTATGCCCTCATCTCTAAGTCTAATCATGACTAGATGGTTAAACCTATAACGTCAAATGATAAGACTTTAGAAATTTCATGAGCCATCATTTGGTTTTACACATTTGAGGAGTATACTAATGAGTCCACATCCTTGCCACTAGTGGCCTTGTCCCCACAATATAAATTTTTCCGTTCTCTACGATAAGGGGTGTTGGATGTTCAAACTAGAATTGTGGACCCTTGAATATTTTGTTCTAATAAGTTGTATGCATTAAAATTTGGCAATCTATCCTTTGATATCTGCTGGTATTGACATTGCACACACTTGATAAAAAAATAAAACCTCCTAATCTCTCTTAACACACCATAATATCCCTTTGGTTTCTTTTTTATCTTTGGACAACTCTTTGTTGTAATTTTTGAGGTTTAATTACACAAAAATACCTAGAAACATCTATCCAAAATCCATGATGTTATTGTCAATTTTGAGGTTTAATAAAAAAATATCTAGAAACATCTATCCCAACTCCACGAAGTTAAAATAAACCTTTTCCTCCTAGGTCAAAACCGTCGGCTTTGGTCAGTTTGTCTAAATCTATAATTTGACCCTAGTGTATGGTTTTGGACCAAAACATTGTGCACTAAAAATTGCAATTCCATCATCTTCATGTGGAATAATATTCCCTCTTGTTCATCCTTTCATGACATAATAACCATCAAAATCCTATATAAGCAAGTCAATAATACCTCATTTAGGGTCCTGACACTTTAAGAGCTCCTCATGTAGGAAAATTCATAAAAGGAACTCTAAGTTCCCAAAAATATGAAATAAATTATGCACATCTATTAGGGAAGTACTCTCTATAGGTATGAAGTATCCTACTAGGTCCAATAGTATCCATATTCTCTCCACAAACAAGCAAAGTGACCCTTCCCAAGTATTTGAGAAAGTGTAAAACTTGAGCAAGGTATTGTCAAAGCATGTTTATCAAATTTTGATTGGACTATGATAGATATTGTCATGACGAGGGATGACACATATAATAAAGTTATTTAATAAACATTAATGAATTCATATAAACAATTGAATAAATGCACATAAAAGTAAGTAACACAATAACATGAGATTTAAGGTGGAAAACCCTAATGGGGTTAAACACCATGGTAGAATAATTTCCACTATGTAAGAAACTTTTTACATCCGGTCAGTAAACTCCCTCCTCACTTCTTCTCCATGTATTTACCCAAATCCATTGAATTGATTCGAATATGACCTATATTCATATTTAAATAACCCAAAAGGTTATGACCTTCTTAAGTGATGGGGTACACCTCCTGGATTAATATTATTTAATAAATAACTAACAACCTAATATAAATTTTGTATTTAAATAATAGAATACAAGTCATTTTATATTATTTAACTATAAACTAAATATTATGATCACTTAATATTATAGTTCTAACACTCCCCCTTAATATTAAGTGGGGATCCATATGCCCTGTTTGTACAACAAGATTTATAAATCCATAAACCCCAAAAGTTTAGGCTAGCATATGTATTTTTGAAGGAATTATAACACCTTCATCATGCTCAACTTACCTTTTGGTACAAAAGGATTTGCATAAATCAAAAGTATGATTTAGGATAAGCATAATTTCTGAGACTAAATCCCACCATTTCTCATGGAAAAAATTATTAAACCACATCTCTATGAATCTTATATAACACAAGGACCTCCTTTACAAATGGATTCACACATTAGACTGTATTTTCTGTAAAATCTATCAATTTACATAGATCATAAAAGATATTTTTACAATGCTTTATACCAGAGTAAAAGTATAGAGGATAAGGAGTCAACAACTAGCTGGCCATTAGGAGGTGGAATTTCCATGCACACTCCCCCTCAATGGAAAATCTGAAAGGCCAAGCATTACACGGAACTTGCAAAACTTTACAACACACAATGGCTTCGTAAACATGTCTGCAACTTGATCTTTAGTCGGGAAGTATTGGAGATCTATATCATCGTAGAGAACCTTCTCTCGGATAAAGTGCATATGTATCTCAATATGCTTTGTCTTTTGATGCTGAAATGGATTTTTATAGAGAGAAATGCAACTGTAGCTATCACATAGAAGAGGAATAATTCCTTTAGATTCCATGTGATCCAACAACCGCTTTAGCCACATGGATTCTTTGGATGCTTCCATTGCACTTATATATTCTTCCTCAGTAGAAGAAATGGAAACTATTGGCTATTTTTTACTGCTCCAAGTAATGACACCTACACCAAACTTGAATACATATCCAATTGTAGACTTGTGATCTATCACATCACCAACATGGTTAGAATCAAAATATTCATGTAAATATGCATTGTTAGAAGAAGTATAATGTAAAACAAAATTAATTGCGCCCTTAATAAAATGAAAAATTATTTTGGCTAACTTCTAGTGATCTTGATAAAGCTCCTGCATAAACCGTGAAGCAATCCCTACTTTATAAGTAATGTCAGGTCTAATAATAGTTATATAAATCAAACTACCTACAAGTTGCATGTACAAAGTAGTATTATATTTTTCACATGCAGGTTTAGGATCAAGTTTACATCCAACTTCTATAGGAATAACAACATGTTTACAATCAATCATATTAAACCTTTTAAGTAAATTAGTTGCATATTGTGATTGAGATACTACAATAGAATTTTTATCCTAAAATATAGCCATGCCCAAAAAATGATGCAATAATCCTAAGTCTGTCATCTCAAAATATTGCATTAATTTTGCTTTAATTTTCATAATTAAACTATTATAATTACTAGTGATAAGTAAATCATCAACATACAATACAATGAGAATGATAGCATTTTCTTCAATTTTAACAAATAAATCATTGTCAGATGAACAATTAGAAAAACCAACTTCATTAAAAAAATTGTTAATCTTTGCATACTAAGCTCTAGGAGCTTATTTTAAACCATATAAATATTTTTTTTAATTTGCAAACATACATTTCTTTACCTAGTTCTTCAAAGCCTTGAGTTGAGTTATATAGATTTATTATTTTAAATCACCATTTAGAAAGGAATTTTTGACATCCATTTGATGGATTTCCCATCCATATTGAACAACTAAGGAAATCAAAATACTTACTATGCTCATTTTTGCAGCTGGTGTAAAGGTTTCAATGTAGTCGATACTGGTTTTGAGTAAACCCTCGAGCTACTAATATGGAATTTAATTTATCTATACTTCCATCTAATTTATATTTAATCTTGTATAGCCATCTAGATCTGACTATAATTCATTTTTGGAAGGAGGAAATAAATCCCAATTTTTATTTTTAATCAAGGAAGTAATTCATCTTTCATAACATCTATCCATATTTTATCAGAAGAGGCTTCTTGAAATATTGGGGTTCAGGTTCATACAATGTCATCAAGGCATGATATGTATGTTGACTTCTAGTCATTTTTTGAAGGTTTCCAAGATTAGAGTCTTGAATAATAGACTCATCCCATCTAGGTCTTTTAGTTATAGAGGAAACATGTACTATCTCATTTTCAACTATATTTTTAATACTAGTTTCTTCATCATTTACATCATTTTCATTAAAATCATCATGAATAATATAAATAAAAGATGAAAAAGAAGAACAATTTTTTTTTCTAAAATTTTAGCATTCATATTTTCTGTAACTTCTCTTTTTGATGGATCAAAGATCCTAATACATTTAGTTTTGACACCGTATCCTATAAAGATATAAGGAAAAGAGGTTTGATCAAGATTATTCCATTTTGATTTCAGAATGAAGAGGGAAGATGGGATACCAAATATTCTCAAGTGAGATAAACTCATTTTTATTTTACCATTGTTCAGGAGGAGTGGAATTTACTAAGGATTTAGTGGGAACTCTATTCAAGATATGAACAATAGTGTTCATATCTTCAACCCAGAGGAATTTAGGAACCTGAGATGAATGCATCATGGTTCTAGCCATTTCTATAATGGTGTGGTTTTTCCTTTCCGCAATCCCATTCTACTAAGGGGAATAGGGAGTAGTCAGTTCCCTTTGAATGCCACTTTACACAAAAATGAGTCAAATGCCTTACTATCATATTATCCCCCATTATCAGTCCTAAGCCTCTTAATTTTATAACTAGAAGAGTTTTCAACTAAAGCTTTAAATTATTTAAATTTTGACAAGACATCAGATTTATTTTTAATGAAATACGACCAAATCATACGAGATAAATCATCAATGAACGTGACAACATACAAATAAACATTAAGGGATGGAAGTTATAGGGGTTATTAAACATCACTATGGAAAATTTCCCAAGGTTTAGAAGAATTAACATCATGATGAATGTGGAAGGGGTTAGCGGATTGCTTACCACGTAAGCATCCTTCACACGTTTCATGATTTTGGGAAATAGGTGGCAGATTAGTTACTAGGTTTAGTTGAGACATGTTGTACATGCTCCTAAAGTTGACATGACCTAGTCTCTCATGCCACAATTACATGTCACTTCTTTGAAATGTTAAAAAATAAGTAAAAGGAAATTCATTAAACACATACAAATCATCTCTTTGAATGCCTTAAACTATAGTAATATCATGTTAATTTATAATAAAACATTTATCCTTTAAAAGTGTTACACTATAGTTATTTTGAGTCAACTAAGAACAAGAAAGAAAATTCATTTTAAGTTTAGGAACTAACAAAACATTGTTAATAAAACCATTTGAAACTTTTGCTTTACCTTTTCCTTGAACGTCGAGAATGGAATGATCACCCAAGTAGATCTGATCATTACACTCTCTAAGTTCAGATAGGATATTAGATCTAAAAGTCATGTGCCTAGAGGCACCACTGTCTAATATCCACTCATTTTCTTTTGTAGTGACAAGGGTGGCATACAAAGTAATTACATTTGATTTTTGACTATTTTTCTTATTCTTGTTTTGATTTTGATTTTGATTTTGGTCAGATTTTTTACCCTTTTGATTTTTGAAATTTGACTTATTATTTTTAAATTTACAATCCTCTTTGTTATTGCCAAATTTACCACAGTAATGACATTTACCTTATGATTTTGGTTTCTTATCTTTCTAGGAGGTTTAAAAGTTGTCTTTTGGTTTTGTTGGATCTAAAGATTTTACCTTTTTATTTCGAGTGAGAAATGCTTGAGTGGAACTCTCCTTAGAATAAATTTTTTCATTACTTTCTCTTCTGAATGAGTAGAGAACTTAGGGTTTATAAATATGGAATGTCTTGTTCTATTTGATATTTTGAATTCAAAATTCAAATAAAATTTCTAAATTTCTCACGAATATTAAACGGAATAATGAAATAAAGAAATTTATCCTAAATTAAGTTACAGCTACACCCATCTAACTCGCAACTTAATGTTTTTTATTTTTGATAAATAATTTATCACTTTTTCATCTCCCTTCATGGGAGTTGTCATAAGGTCTAAAATTAGTTTAATGATTTTTGATAAATGCGTAACTTCATGCGTCGATTCTAATTGAGTCCAAGCCTCACTCAGAATTTTTTGATTCCCGATATGAATCAAAAAATCATATTGTATGCTTTTCAAAATGATGGACATTGCCTCTTGTATTTTTTTATTGATACGCAACGACGTTATCCCCAGTTTCTTGTCTTTGAGGCGAAGCCCTCTTAGTTTCATTAACAACTTCCCATAATTTGTGAGCCATGAATTTTTCCTTCAATTGAATCTTCCAAATGCTGTAATTATTCCCATTCAATAACTGAGATTTATCAAGTGAAAACTAATTAGAACCCATTTTTGAGTAAATAGAAATAATTAATTAATGAGGATTAAAAAAGAGTTTAATAGAAATCCCCCTGTCATTGTTTAATCCTGCAATCGAAAAAAGAAATATATTACTCCAAAAAGGAGGTGTTGTCAATTGGATATTCTATACATGAATGCATTAGTATGATATAAAAAATAAATCAAAATGTGAGTGTTTTTTAAAGTTTTCTAACAAAATGATGACGAAGATTTAATCATCGTGTTGCAAAACACTATATCATTTCAAAAAAATGATTATGTTTTAATTTTTTTTTATGATTAATTTATATTTTCAAAAACAAAACACTAGTTTATATTTTTTCAAAAAAAAAATGTAAAAAAATACATAATAGTTTATATATAAAAATGGGATCTCTTACTCATTGGTTTGTGTAGTCACAAAATCACGCACTTAATATTACATTTATACACCAAGTATGTTGTTTTATATATGGATCTCACGTAAGAAAATTATTCAATAATGACTCATCCCCTAGTCATGTTGTCGGTTAGTCACCAAGATCGTCATTTGTCTTGCATAGTCGCCAATTATTTATGTAGTTATGGTCATCTCCCAAGGAATCTCGGGGTTTGTTATTTGGTCATTTTTCACCTCTAGTCTTTGACTAGGGTGCCTACGGTAGTACTGGGGCACCCGTGGGTGCCCTGGTCCTTAATTTTAGGTGCCCTAGTCCTAGAAACACTTACTAATTTAGAGTTTCAAGGTCAGTCTTTATGGTTTTCCTTCTCATTACCCTAGGCACTAGTTGACATGTTAGGTCATTAGTGTTGAAATTTGAGAAAGAGATACCTATATAAACACAACATACACATTATTCTAAGGGCATACTATCCACCATCAAGGCTAGCTATCTACTAAGGCAAAAGACTACATTTTGGCATCATTGCATCACACACACTGCATAGGAAGGGTTGTATTCATTCTATTCCATCCACCATTTGCATTTTACATCTAGTTATTTCCCCTATCTCCGTGTCATTGGAACTAGGGAACCCTAGGCACACATAAGCACACAAAACTACATTGGGTCTGGAATGTAGTGCATTTCTTAGTTGTAAGTCCACCATTGTGGCAACTAAGGTCAGTTGGAACCCTTTATATGCATATTTTTTATGGATTTGATTCTTTGTATGGGTTTTTACAAGTATATCTTCATCACATGTTTTACAATGACATAAGCGAAGGTACTACGACAACCATGCAACAAAGATAAAGATATTGTGAAGATCTATCAACAATATCAGATTGATTGTGAGCTATTGTACAAACTAGAGTGCCCATCATGTAGACCAGGTGCCCATAGGTGACTCACTCCTCCTCCGGTGTTAGTCTGGTTAAATCACCGCATGCTGCAATTTTCTCAGGTTGTTCCATCACAATGTCCTTCATCTACACATCATTCTATTTAGTCCCAATACACAGCAAGGTAAGTCATTTTTAGGTTAGTACACCATGTTTGGTATTGATCATACTTCATATGTGCATTTTGATTCTTCTCTTACTTAGCATACTACTATAGTTCCTTCTCATGATTATCTTACTTATAGTATTGCTTCTCATTCTACATCTCATACTAGCTCACATACTCCATATTATGTTGATGATCCCATTGATAGAATCCTTAGTGATATTTTCATTTAAGAGTCTCTATATGATCTTTTGATGAGGCAGTTGATAGTCATGTTTCTCCTTATTTTCATACGGTTGAGTGTGAATATCCTATTCCATCATTTCCTTCTCTTGAGGTTACATCTAGTACTATACATGAGTAACCTCCACCTATCACTTCTTCTTCTCCTACCCTTTCATCATCTACACACATTTGTTCATCTTCTCATATAAATGTATCTTCACTTGTCACTTTACCTATTTGGGATGTTTCTAATGCTAATCCTACCGCTACTATGGATATTCCATCTACATCACCTACCATAGCTTCTTCGACACCTAATAATAGTGTTCCTTTAACATTGTAATCTCCTTTATCATCTCTAGATATTCCTATGATCACTCACAATGGTAAAATACAACCTCTTAATACATTATTTTCATCTCCCAATATTCCTTCATAGGATATCATCTCTCTCATGCATGTTGTAGGTCAATTACAATGATAGATTTAGCCTCTTACTCTAGAAAGTAGGGCTTACTATGCTTCTATCGACAACAATTCGACATGATAATCCTTTCTCTAAGAAGATTCATAATTCTAAATTTCCTAAGGACTTTGTCATGCCTACAATTACTTGCTTTGATGGTACTAGTGATCCTCATGCTCATATTTTACATCACCGTATGGCTATGAACTCTTATTCTATTGATAGGATATTACTTAAGGATTTTTGATATAGTCTTGCGATGAGGCTTTGCAATGGAACGCTCATCTTCCCTTTGGATCTATTAGTAATTTATATGGCATGGAGGATTTTTCCTCCATCGGTTCATCATAAAAAATGGCCCTAAGGTTACTTACGACTACAAAACTACTTTCTATCGGGATCATCAAAACATATCAAGGATTATATCTTACAATTTAATGCTTGTATGCATCAGATAGTATTCTAACCTATAGACCTTGAGAAATAATTCAATTTTTCTCGTGGCTTGATTCTTTCACTCAAATAAATATTACAATATGATACATGTGAGTCATTTATTATTTTATGCTACAAATTCCTTTCTCTCGAAGAAAGATATTCTTTTTACACATGTTATCGATCCTCCACATAAGTCTACTTATATCATATCATCTAGTACTCCTCTAGCTAAATTAGTTGAGCATCCTACACAGTCTCCACCTTTTCCTCATAAGAAAGGAAAACATGCTCAACCTCCTCCACCACCTCAGATTACTTCTTCTCCTCCTCCGTGACATGCCACTTATCCTTCCACTCTATCTATGTTACACGAGCCATTAAATTTCTCCAATCATGCTAGACCTCATGATGTTCTCTTTTCCTTACTTGAAAAGCATCTAATTTACTTACCATCCAACCAGCACCATCCACAACATAGGCTACAACATCAGCGTGACCAACCTTATTGTAATTATCATCACATAAATGGTCATCAGAGATAATGACTATCTTTCCCTTTGTGATAGATTGTAACATTTAGAGGATCAGGGAATCATCTCCTTTGGCTCTTGCTCACATGAGTGATCCATTTCTCCTCTACCTCATTAGAGAGTTTCTACTACAATTGAGTCATCTCCTCCACATGGTGTTCAGGCCATAGTGCATCCACCACCGTAGTTTGTTACTCATGCATGCTCTCCATAGTGTCCATACATCGCTGCACCATCACATCCATCACATTCACACTATCCACCTCATCATGCTTCTCCTTCACAGAACACCACCTTCACGCTTACCATCACAACTCTATATAACATTCATTTTGGAACATACTCACACACCGATTCCATCCCACATACTTCCACCACTTTGCGCCACCTTGGTCTTTAGTAGGTGATCACTATCAACTTACCTCTCGATGACCCACTTGTGTTCTTACGGTTATTATATCACTATTGATGGTTTTTCTATAAAAACTTTCATCACGTGATCCATCATTCATCTAACACACCCAATAATTTCTCGATGACGGGCTCTTGATTTTAGTGGTTCATTCTTGATATTGAGTTGGGTCTTAATTTAAATGAATCTAATTATCCATACCCTAGGGGAATTGCTAATTTCATCCCCCTATCACACTTATATATTACTATTACATTACATTATTATGACACACATTCATCACAACACATTAGTTCGATAATCATACATCATCTCTTTTTACATTCATTCTACTATCATCGTCACATTAGCTGCATAAGCGTTACAAATTCCATTTAATAAACATTAATAATATCCAAAATCATCACAGACATTCCAACACTAATCACCACATCATACATCATCAATCACATTACAACATCAATGCACAAAAATTTCTCATCATATATAAATTACATGTTTCCATACACATATAGTGAATATAATCATCACTGGGGAAACTTCCCTACATCATATACAATCATACTAATCAAACCTCATCATGACTATTACTCTCAGGTCCTGCGAGAACCCTAGAACTAGATGCCTCACCACTAACTTGGTGCCACTTTTTATGGCCTTGATACCTCTTAAATTACTTACGCAAGAAGGTGTTCTCCATAGAATACTCCAAAAGATGCTACCGCAAATCCACATATCGAGTAAAATATCCTGTGCTAAGGGATCACCACCCAACACCTCTCTAGATCATTAAGTATCCTCAAGTGCCTCGTCCCTCTTGGATAAAAATACAATACACACCACTACTGCTACATCATCTGTTGGCTCAAATAAATGGGCATGCTCTCCGTGATCTCGTCCACACGCTCAAGTATCCCTCCACCGAGTACATCATTTGAAAAATTTTGCATCAATGTGTGGATGGATTTGTCAACTATCAAGGACCAATATGTGTAACCTACAATGCAAATAACACAACAAATTAGAAAACAAATAATCAAGCACATGTCAACAAAAAAATACACAACATAGTTACATATAGATACTCACGCTCCACTATAGATGCTTCTACATTAGTGGGGGCATGAGATTCCCCTTCTCCTCCTCCTCCATGTGGTAACCCCGATGGATTAGAAAACAATGGGAACAACAATACCCATCGATGTTTGGCCCATCATATGCAGTATTCCTGTGTGTAACCTGCATCATCTCGTATCTATAAAATCTATCAATGCATCTATCCGATCTGCCCCAAGAGGTACTATCCTCTCTCATGTGGGCCCTGGTCTAGCTCCAACCCTCCTAGGTTATCTGATAGATCTCAACCATATATATGGCTCTGGGGGCACATCCTGAGCCATGTAAAACTATAGTGATACCATCTCTACCTAAAAAATCTTGGTCACACTGGGAATCGATCCTCTAACCACATAGTCCTCTAAATACACCGCAAATCTACAACATCCTCGGGCCATTCTTCATAGTCATGATATTTCCTCTATGTAACTTCCTCGGGCCCCATTTTATCTATCCGTGCCCTATAGGTATCTGTATCCATCTTGCACTCATGAATATTAATCCACCTCCTCATATCTATCTTTAGCCTAGCCCATTCTCTTCGTGGACCTCCAACTAGTCTCAACATAGCTATATATGCATAATCCCATATGTTTAGTAGTGTAGTGGCTACTATCCCACCTCCATGCTTATCATGAGTAAATCAATATAGATCTTTATATAGGTGGGCTAGCACACACCACACCCATGTATACTTAGTACTCTCCTCCTCTATATTCGACATATATCGAGAATCTTATACAAGATGTGTACATCTCCTCCCTCCATCGCAATCGATGAAGTAATGACCACTGCAATGAACTCTCGTAAGCGGAACCCGGACCTTAGAATATCATCCAAACTGATATGGCCTTGATAGGTACTCAAGTACTCACAAAATATCATCTAGTAGCTTGCATCTACCTCTCCATACCCTACATTGGCATCACTTGTACTCTCTATCCAACAACTAACAAATGAAATATATAATACACATCCTCCAACGTAATGTGATCATCTCTCCTGTAGGAAACCAAAATGTACATGTATCCACACACAATAGATCACATAATGTGGTCAACATCAACATATTTTAGGGCACATCCCCCATCTGTACTATGTTCCATAGGCCGACACAGTCCATAATATCCCAATCATCATCTGAAAAATTTAATCCAAGCAACATACTCAATTAAAATTCACTATGGAACTCCCTCGAGTGAATATCTCTCTACACAACACCAAAAGATAAAAAACATAGAGTTATAACACTTTTTACATATAATCAAACTCTCTTATCACATTCATATACATTACAAATCTCATCTTCCATCATCTTAGACCACATACACACATTATGGACCAGGGGTGCCCGGATGTAGGACTTGGGCACCGGGAGCAGGAAACTAGCACAAATATTTGGGTGCTCTGTCCCAAGGGTCACTAATGCCCTCACCACTATTTTCCAGGTCTAAAACGATGAGAAAATTAAAATTCTTAAATTTTTGAAAATTCACTGAAAATGACTACTACACCATACATTTTTTGAAAAACAATGCACTTACCAAATTCATAGTAATGTGTGATGCTACAATGGTTGCCACCCTCTCAAACTAATTAGGAGGTGTTGCTATGATGTATTCACATATAAAAAACAACCATTCAATCATCTATCACAAAAATTACACCATAAAAATGCATTTTACTCGCATATGAATGATTATACAAGGTTCAAAATGTACTTAACTCCGACTTGTAAATGCAAGAATTGAGCTAAAATTTCCTCTTGTAAGGTTCTATTACTTCATAAATCCCTACCTCTTACTCTCGAGAGTGATGATATTTCATCTACTGGAATGTTCATAAGTCATGTTTTTGTCCTTTTCACCTTTCACTACTCTTTTCTATTATTTTCCTTCAATTATCCCTTCATTCTAACAATCAACTTTGGATCTTCTTAGCAACATTCCACCCTCTTTTGTCATGTTTAATCCTATACATATACCTCAAAATTTTTTTAGTGAATCACTAAAAATAGTTTAAGATCATCAACCTTGCAATCATTATGTTCTAGGTATAAACTATCTTTTCTTCCTCTCAAGAGAAAACATGTTTGGTTCATAGGGGAGTTTGGACTTATAGAATTGTTTCTAAGAATTTATTATCTCTAATAAGATCCTCATATCAACTCAAATGTGTGCCCAATTTTTGGGGTTCTATCTCCTTGTATAACGTTCGAATTCCACTTTTTGTGTTTGCTCTATAAACCCTTACAAGGTTTTTACAAGTAGACTATCATGCATATGTTTATCTTGTGAGGTTTTCAATGCTATATAAATGAACTTTTGGACACCCAATAAATAATCTAAACTCCCTACAAGATTTCAAGCTTGAACTCAAAGTCTAAGATGTACTTCCTTTGTTAAGCTTCACTTAAAACAACCCTTCACTAACTTTGTCTTTGTCACATTCCAATTTAAAGACTTTAGAAACAATGATTTTTTTGATACACAATGTTCTTTGTAATAAATCATAATTTATAGGACACATTTAAATGCCAAACTATCCCATAACAAAAACCAGATGCAACTTTAATGACTTGGTGAAACACCGATCTCTCATTTCATGACTCGGTGCCATCCGATCTCTTATGTTATTCAATAATGTGTATATGAAGTATACTTAGTTTCTTTATCCTGATAGAGGTACTCAAATATTCTATTTAAGAGCCTATCTAAATATCTCATTCTTGATATTCATCTGAAATCCCACTTCTTAAACTAAGTGACATAGGACAACGGAACTAATAACTTACGATAATTTGGCTAAATATTTACTCATGTTTATCATGTTTGCATTCCTAGACAAAATACTCATCAAACAGAATAAGTCCTTTACTACACTTGATAAATTATCTAGATTGGTCTTTCTTCGATCTCTATCGGTCCACATGATTCAAAGTATAACCCTAGATAAGGTTAGTAACATGCCCTAGTGTGGGGTACTACCCGTGGTGACTAAGGGTACATAGACATAATCAATTGACCAAGTTGATTAGGTGTGTCTAGTTATCCTAAGTCATCAAGGGTGGACTCCATCACTAGGTCATGTTCCTATCCCTACATACGGTAGAACAATGAACATGTCAAGAACTTATGTTAGTCTAGTTGAAAAAACTCTGAAGGGTATTGAGACATGTCAAATGCAACATAGTAACCTCATAACAACTCATGTATTTACGAAGGTACTTCATAGTAGTTGGCAAGTGTCAACATCCAACTAAGTATCCTCAATTGGATAAACATAAATTATAGTGAATTTGATGTTATATTAAATTCTTCTTTAAAATATAATGTCGACATCCTTAATGATTCAAGAAAGTTCTTTAACCTAACAGGTTATAAGTTATAACTATATCTGAGGTAGGTAAGAAAATAAAATTTTCTTCCCAACCTATTTATTTTCTTGCATTAGTTTACCATTTATTCGATACCACTTGAATCGAAAAGGGCATTAAGTCTATTTTAGACATAAAGGTGATTGAGTTATCTAATTTCCATTTTTAGATTAGGGAAATATGCATAAGGAATCAAAATTACACACATTCACCCTTTTGTTTATATATATCTAAGAAGTTAATAACTTAATCTTAAAGTATACCCACAAGGGATTTTCCCCTTTTTATTTTCTATTTCATGGACTAATGTCCAATCAGTAAAAACATAATTCCTTTGTCCATAATAAATTAAACTTACATATGCATAATTATAAATAAGATTGGAACACATACATCCCTATAAGTTAATTACAAACCATTTTTCAATGATAGAGTTTCATGAGATTATTAAATTTATAAGTGGTATCCCATCTAGAGAAACTCTTCCAACCAACAACTTAGAATCCTAACCCAAGCCATTACATACTATATAATAATGTGAACTACCTTCCTAAATGAGGGTAATACTTATCATTTCAGCCTAATCCAAGCCAAGAAAGTATTTCTACAAGTATTAACAAAATTCAAACATCTTTTATTCATCAGGAAAGAGTGATACATTTTCTAAGTCCAAACAACTCATATATCAATATTTCCAAACATCATCACATACAACTCATAATGTCAAACAACATCACCCATTCTTTTCTCATTACAATTTTCTTTTCATTAAGTACATCTTAGTAATGAACCCCTTTTCTTTTTATCAAAGTAAAGATTCATTCTTCAAAATAAAATAAATACAACTTAAACTAGGTCTTTCTACTTTCATCTTTCCCTTAGTCCATCTACAAAATTGCTAGTATGGGTCAGTTCATTGAATTGAGCATGATAAGCACTAATCATTAAAACAAAGTGCTTTTAGCTAATCTGTTTCATAAAAAGAACCCCTGTTGTTATGATACAATCCAGGAATAAAAATGGAAAGACTCTACCAAAAAGGAGATCAAAATTCCAATTTACAGAGAGAGAAAGAGATATGCTTTAAGTCAAATCAAGGTTAGGTCATAAAATAAAATAACTTTATCCTTCCTTCATAGTTTCCTTTTATCAAAATAATTTAAGCACTAATCTAAGAGAATTAAACATTCATCCGGTCCTCAATATTACCTTCTTGTATTACATTCTAAGTTCATCACTCAATTAAACTTGTTAATATGAATAAGGTAACTACTTAAACTATCTTTTAAGCATAACTCCATAGTGAAACATTTATAAATATTACTTTCAATCTAAAATATTTCAAGTAACCTACATTCATCCTAAAGTCCGAGATGCCTTCAACATAATCTAGAGACCATAAGAATTAAGTTAGGATAATCCTAATCATCACAGACGTTTAATGTATCCATTATTATAGTATCTTAATACTCAAGCTTAGAAAAAGGAACCCATTTCAAATTAAAAATACAATACCAGCTATATCGGACCTCAATCAAAATTAAGGTTCCTATTAACAAGAAAATGAGTTAATGCTCATATCCTAAAAAGATACACCATTGCTTTATCATTACTCTATGTGAGTGGTATGGTTAAGTTTATAATTTATACCAACTCAATAATCCATCCAATTATTTCTAACCAAACACAATAATGCATCCAAATATTTTCAAACCAAAATCAATAATCCATCCAAATATTTTCAACTTCATCCATACGCCCTAAAAAATTCTGCATTCATCTTATCAAATAGTCAAGAAGTTGCATATACGTAAATGACCAACGAAGGGATAACAACTTTAACAAGTTCGTAAGTTGTAAGAAGTTAGAGGAAGGAAAAAGAGAGTGATTAATATTGTTAGGTTGTGGAGCCCATTTTCATGTGTGAAAGTGTTGAAGAATGTACACTAAGAGTACTGTATACTTTTCATGTATCCTCGCCGGGGTTCGGGGGCACATCCCCAATTTTTTTTTAGGCGTAAATTTTTTTGGCCTCGAAAAATGCACCCAACATATCGGGAAATGTGCTCTTCTCATATGGGCAAGTTTTTTGACCCATAGGTTTATGGGACGGGTTTTTCCCATGGTTTTTATACCACAGTTTTTGTAAAACTGCTTAAGTAGTTGTCTATTTATATGGTCTTATGCATATGATAGATGTACAAGAAAATGTATTGCAGATGTGTTTTGAATTCGGGTGTGAATTCTGTAGAGTTTGTTGAGCATAGCTCCAAACGGATCTGGGTATTGTATTGAGAGAGTGGGATTGTAATAAAATTTGAGCAAGTGATTCTTGGTGGACGTAGCTCAAATTGGGTGAACCACGTTAAATATTGTCTCCTTGTGTTGTGTTATTTTATTACGTAATTTTATTTCAGATCCGTAATAATTTCTGCATATTAGTTTCTACTGTTATTGATTCGTGAGGGATTATTCCACTTATTATATCCCTTATTTCCTAACAAATACTTCACAACTCTTTGTATGATTAAACAAGAACATCAAGGAACCAAAAGAATATAATGACAAAGGTTAGTTATCTAATGACTCAAGCTAAAATCCCAAATAGATATTTTGATAGGGTTTGAATTAAATGAACACCAAAAACTAGAAGAAAGGAAAGAAACAAAGAAAAATAAAATTCCATTACATTTCCTCATTTAAGGAGACAGTTTTGATAGCCTCAAATCTCATAAGGATAACAAGTAATTCGCTTCCCGGAAGATTCGAGAGGAAATAAAGAGATTAACCGAAGGATAAGTCTGAAATAGACTTCCTAAAACTCAGATCCATGAAGGAAATGAAGTATGAAATACGATGTAACCAAAATAGGAGAAAGTGTTCCATTTTCATGAAGAAAACATTTACCTAAGTTCAGAAATAAGCGAAACCAAGCTTGTTGTCCTGAGAGATATGAGAAACATGCTAATACAAAACATCAAGTCAAGGTCGACAGAGCTGTCAAGAGGTTCAAGTAACAACAAAAACAAACCACAATAACCAATAATCAAGAGAGTTTTCCTCTCTTAGCACCAAGTAACACATATTCATAGGTTACCCAAAGACCCAAAGGAATAGAATAGAATATCATATCCCCTTTACTTGCTTCCAAAACTAGACTTCGTAAAACAACTAATAATTTCAAGAGATTAATACAAGTATTATTTTTAGGTACTAAAATAATAACCAAAAGAACTTATGCAAGTCCATGAAGATGTTAAATCAATTACCAAGAAAAACCCACACTATATTATCCTTCTGCAACACACACACATGGTTAGAAAGTCTGCAATAGGAAGGATACACACAAAAAACTATAATAAAAAAATCATAAACGATGATAAGATTCAAGGTATAGTCATAATTTTGAAGTCTTCATTCAATAACCAAAAAGGAAACGTTAAGAACAGACATCAAATCTATATTCATGAAGGAGTTATGAAAAATCATAATGACAACCAGATGTTCCAACTATTTCCTAACGAAAGTTTACCGAAAGAGGAAACAAGCTTGATTAGACCCATATTTCCCAAGTTTATGTAGCCCATAACACCAAAAATGTTTAAACAATGCAACAACGATCACATACAGATTTTCATCTTTGTTTTCAAACAAATACAAAAAGATTTAAAGAAAAACCCAGCTATCCAAACAAGAAAGCTGAAAATCCAAAATATACTCTCCATTATCCAAATAAGGTTGGTAAGTATACCATTAAAACATAACAAAAAATAGAACCAAGAGAATCATAAAAATTTTAGATTATTCCCTAAGAGCAAGTGTAACATCCCCATTTAAAGATACTAGAACAAGGAATTTTTTATTTTTTTATTTTATTTTTATTTTTATACAACGTTCCCTGTTATGAATTATATAATTCAAACACACGTTCAAGTTTTAATAATTGTTCTCTGTCAATTGATGCAGTTTGGATCACACAATTTCCTTTTAAAACTAATGTTCTCTGTTCACATATTTGCAATATGGAACACACATTCAGTGCCATTCAATCATATAACAGATACCATATGCTGCTGTAAATGACTCGCAGAACTACCGATCTCCCATTTTATGGCTCGGAGTTTCAGTGATCTCTCATTTCATGACTCGGTGACTTACCGATCCTTCATGTTAATTCATGCATAGTATAATAAATATACAAGGTTCTCTTACCATTTCTGGTTATCAAGTGATCCATTTAAGAAGCCTATCTGAATATCATTCATACTGATATTCATCCGACATCCTACATCTTAAACTAGGTGATTAGGACAACGCAACCAGCACTTGCGATACTTTGGCCAAATATTTTCACATGCTTTGCATGATCATATTCTGGATGTGATACAAACCAATGGAATACGTCCTTCACCTCACTTCATCTCGTTATCTAGAATGGTCTTTCTGGCCTCTACCAGTCCTTCCATTCAAGGTCAAGCTCTAACCCCAACCCAGCAAAATGAATGAGTATAGGAAGTTACTCCTAGTAACTAAAGATACGTAGACATAGGGTTTCGTCCCCTAACGACTCCATGTGTCTAGTTACCTTTAGTCCTCTGGAGTCACTCTGTATATGTGATCACATTCCTATCCCCCACCCAAGAATTTAGTATCCAAACTTATGTAAACTTGATGATTTAATTCGGGAGGGCATTGTAATATGTCAACAATAGTGTGTCGTCATGAAGGTCCCGCCTTCATGAAGACACCATATTGTAGCTGGCGTATGTCAATGTTCTACGGAATCCTCTCATCGAGAGTACACATCCAGCTCAAGTGTGATTTGGTTGTAATCTTAATATTTAAGATCTACCTTCAAAGCCATGTTGATCCTTAAACCTCGTTCTCGTTACAGTTGTATGCAGCTAAGAGAGACTTAATCTATCTTCTAGCTTAATACGCATCTCCTCCTTCATACCGAAGGGTTGCATTTTCTCTACTTAGTTCCTTTCTTAATCTTTGGACTAATCAACCCATTATCGATAAACTTAATAAATTTAACCTATTAAACTTAACCAAGTTTTTCCACAACTATAAACAAATTCAGAATTCCATCTTATTAGATGCCATTTAAATGAGGTCTAATTCTAAAT
Organism: Taxus wallichiana var. yunnanensis; assembly: GCA_018340775.1. Lineage (NCBI taxonomy): Eukaryota > Viridiplantae > Streptophyta > Pinopsida > Cupressales > Taxaceae > Taxus > Taxus wallichiana. The sequence goes on along the minus strand of CM031243.1, from coordinate 245,194,499 downwards.
GAATTTATTCATTTACCCTCCTTAACCTTACTTAGTTAAGGTCTGTTAATAATAGATATGATTTCCCATATCTTTATTTTATGAATTTTAAACATTTGAGGCTATTAACGGAGTCCGAATATAAGGTTCGGCTGCTCCTAAGTTATTTGATATTCCTTAGATTTCAAGCTAGTCCCGAATACCTTTCAATTAAGAGATCACATTTACCTAAATCCTTTTTGATGTCAATTTAAAATTCATCTTAACCCAAGTATGAACTAATTACACATTTCAACGTAAAAGTTGCATTTAGGTAAAGAATAGATGTTATTCCCTTTTAAATCCATCCATTAACATTTGAATAATTCTAAATCAAGGAATAATGTTATATTCTCAAAATTATTCAACAATATCAAATCTGATCATTAAGAATATCACACTCGTACTTGTATTCATCCATCGACTTTACAATCTATACATTTGCCAGTCCAAATGACTGGACTTTGTTTATATTAAACAACATTACAACTCATAAGTTAGAAGAATGTAATTTCTTCTTTTCTCATTTCCTCGTAGAGGAGTAATAGTTATCAATTACAATCCATCTTCAGTCAATCAAAAGAAGTATCAGAAAACAACCATGTCTTCGTTTATACTCAAGTTCCATCTGCAAAATTACTTGCACGGGTCAGTTCATTGAACTGAGCATATTAAGCACTTGTCATTAAAATGAAGTGCTTTTAATTAACTGTCTCAATAAAAGAACCCTGCTTTTATGAAACGTTAATATGAACATCATTCAAGAATTAAGTATCAAAAAGGATGACCAGCATAACAACTCAATCATCTAATTACCCTCCCAATCAGAAAAGATAGGATTACTGCCCTCTTTCCCAATAATTACTACAAGAAGTAATTTCCTTCAAACAGTTCCAGATTACAAACATCTGTAAGAACTAATAACACAATTATGCATACTGTTGTTCTAACATAAATGCTATCAATTCCATTCCCTTACATTAGTTATAATTTCAAAAGATAAAATTGACTGAAAATATAAACCGAATTACTTTCCTTTCCATTCATGCGACCCATTTGATTTCAAGCAATCAAACACTGATGAGAAAAGTAAACAACAATAAAATGCAGATGCTTAAACCAAAGCAATACAAAATACAAATTTCCAATTGTATGAGAGAAGAAATGAACATTAATTCAAATTATCCATCCACACTCCCTTTCCTTTCCTCATGAATGTACTGAGAATTTAATCCAACGTGATATCAATCAATGATAACAGTCCAAAGAGAAGTAAATAAAATCAATAATCGAATAATAGAAAGAAGAATCATATTACTTCTTCTCACTGTCTAACCAAATATCCACTATTTAGAACAGACATAATCCAATAGTATGATTCATTCTGATTAGTATACTTCAGTATCCCAAAAACCTCTAAGCACAGTCATTTCCTTTTAAATATTTCACTCTACAGACATTCACGTCCAGGTATAAATAAGCAAGAATGTACATCTAGATTTATCAGAACGTTTCATCAAAACAAGCATTTTAGCTAGACCTGAACAACAAGAATGTACAGCTAGCTACGAAATCATGAGTTTCACCATATTGGTAAAAAGATTCATTTTCAAACATTCAAGGTAAGAATCCCACTTCAGTTCGGTCTTGATGAAACAACAAGAAGTCTAGAATGTAGTTTGAATATATACACATATAATTTCATCATCGAGTCTAAAAGAGACTGAAATAGTAAACTCTATTCCATCCGGCAGATACCCAGATACTCAGTTCTAGAATTAGGTAAATAGTTCCTAAAACAAATTCTTTCACTGATTTCAAACCAAATACGGAGGCATTTAATCGTTTTAAGTTGCGTAAGAGTAAAACAATGAAACAAGCCCACTGTCCCAAAGAATTTGTATTCTATGTGCTGTAATACAACTAGAGAAAATAACTCATGCACAGTTCCATCAAGCATTCTCATGTTTTTTTTAAAACCATTCACGCATAGAACTCAGAAAACAATCTACATATCACTATCACTTCCATCAAACCGAACCCATAATGCACAATGAAACCCAATTACCATTACTTTCAGAATTTAAAACAGCAAAAAGAGAAAACTCGTTTCCTTAATAATTTCAGTAAAGAAACACTCATTTTCTTCAAAATACACAAGAATACCCAAGTCGAGTTCGTTTTATAATGATAGCTCAAACCAAAGGTCATATCGAATCCTTTTATCCTTCCATTTTTACAAGAATGCACAGAACTCAGAAAACAATACTCACATCATTGGTACATTCACCAACTTGAATCCATAATGGGTAATAGAAACGATTACACAATACTATCAATGCAGACTCATACATCAAGAAATGATTCATTTCATTTACCCATTTTAAAAAGAAATATTCAAATCGCATATAGCAAAGAAAACAACTCAACCCAAAATCACTTCAACATAACAAAGAAAATCGAATAACCAAACCCCCTTCATAAGAGCATGATTGTTTTAATGAGACGATTAAGCAAAAGCAAATGGTTTAAGGAGTAGGGCTCAACATGCCTGTAATTTTTCTTGAAGCTCTAAGAAAACTGAGCCCACAGGAGCTATTTTTCTCCACGGCGATAGTAGTAAAGCTTTCCAAACAGTCACCTACTTCCACAGGCTTAAAAATAGCCCTTGGCTTCTCCCAAGATAGAATCAATAACCAAAAATTACAGCAGGTTCGACAGAACCATGGAGGAACAAAATGCAGAGCAACTAAAATCCAAATGCGCAAAGCAACAAACAAACTTCCCTCACAATGCTCTTTCCAAGGCGAGCTGGTCGCTAAGACCAAGACAATTAATGCATTGAATGCATTCCTTTTTCCTTTTTCCTCACGCAACTGCCGACTCAAGTTGGCGAGTTACTAATTTCAAATTTTTGCATGCAATCATGGTTTAGTTTCACAACTAGCTGGACGCCTCCAACTTTCCCTATGTTCCTGCCAAACTTGGCGCTGCAACCAGTAAGGACGCCATTCATTGTCCTAATTAATTTCCAACCTTCCCTCCTTATCCTTTCCATCCACATGGGTCTATGCGTCCCCTTCCTTAGGTTAGGATTAGTTTAGGATTTTAATAGTCCATATCTAGGTCATTCTCCTAGTTCATAGGTTAGTAGGATTTACATCTATTTTCACCATTATAAAATCTGAAATCCATATAGGATAGTAGTTAGGATATTAGATAAAACTTAGGGGTAGGTTAGGGTTTAATCCCCTATTATTTAATTAATTAGTTTCCAATCAAGTCCTTCCGACTGACATTCATATTCAACACTATGCAGGACGTTTCATCCCATGTTCCACATACCTGAGCCACCCGCATCCAGGCCTTTATCACCTTACGTGGTCTAGCGTTACAATGGTGTGTAGTTCGAGAATCAAACCTTTTTCATTGGCATCTATGTACCAGATATTTATACCTGAAATCAGGTGCTGCAACATTTATATCAACCTTCAGTCTTGTTTAAAAGTAAATCTACAAAGCGATCACAAGAAGGTCACAGCTTACCTTGGATCAATGGAATTGATTCAAGGTGTGTTGTCAATCAGCGAATAGAGTTCATCAAGCATACGACAAATCTATTGTCACATCAACAATCATACAAGCAATAATAACTTCTATCCCAAGTAACTGTTGATGCAAAATCACAGCACCCCTAGATGTTGATGAAATTTCTAGGTTGATCACTCTAGCATCCAGTGTGATTACACAACATTGACTCCTTTCTCCAAGTGTGGGACTTGCAGAAATGAGAAAGGAGTCTCCAGAGAAGGCTGGTTCCTATTCCTCTGTTCAGATGCACATAAAAATGCAGAGGTTTTACTCAAAACCTAATCTAACTTGCCAAGGAGACAGGGTAAGAAGATGCATAAAAATAAACCTAAGCTAACAGAGGTGATGCACCGAGGAATGAAGAACATCTATCTTGCCAATAAACACAGACCATTCAAATGTGATGCAAGATCATGCACAGATAACAAATTTTACGGTGAAAGACCAAGAGGATGCAAATGAACGAGAGAGGGTTGAGAATCATCCACGAGACATGCATTACTTTCTCCAAAGATTGATATAATACACTACAAAATGCCAAGAGGTAGAATCACATTACGGTTTCAAATGGGAGGTTCGAACTCCACAAATTTTCCTAATAAAGAGAAGAAGGGAGGAGCAAAACAGAAATGTTTGACCTTTTTAAGAAGCCCCTCTTTACAATATATGAGAAGAATGAGAGGGGAAGAGAGAGAAAGTTGAATCTACAACAACCACTTCTGGATTGCATTTAACTCATATCATTATGGCAGAAATGGTGAATCTGGCAAAACAGTGATTATCAGCGAAATGGCGAATCTTTGTATTTAAAGTCTGGTTGTTGAAAACGTCATACTCTATTATTATGTGCCAGAGGTGTTTCTCAATTTTCTCTCTCCAAACTGAACCAAAATTCAAGATTGACCCTAGAATCATGTAGAGAATTTTTCCAGCTTTCTATTGATATAAAGAACGTGCAAATCCGAGCTCTGGATCAAAAGATATGGGGGTCTGAAGATTTAGGGAAAAAAGGCCCAAAAACGGATTTTGAATTTGTTCCCGCGCTCTGCCACTTGGATGACACGTGTCAGGTGTTGGTTGGAGGATGGGGCGAGGGGTCATCCTTGTCTTTTAATATTTTAGCCCAAGACTTTGTCAAATTTCTCTAAGTCTTCCCCGAGCTCCGCACTTCCCTGTTCCATAGGACACGTGTCATATGTCTATTGGCTTGGGCCAATCCTCCAAACTTCACCTTTGGAAACTCGGAAAAACATCAAGTAAAAATCTCACCCTCTCCTCCGCCGCTCTGACCCACGAAGACACGTGTCACATTCTGATTTGTTGTTGGTTTTTCGGGTCTTCGCGTCCGTCGCGTATTTTTGGCCTGAGATGTCCCAAACCGTCTGGGACAAATTTCTCCCTGCCCCTCTTTACGGCAAAGACACGTGGCAAGATTTGATTGGCTCTCGGCTCCTTCAGATTTTCACGTCCCACGCGTCCCTTTGTCCCAACTGTCCCAGACTAAAGTTTCTTGTTTCGGCCGAATCGGGCGGTTCGCGTCCTACGCGTACATTTGTTCCAACTGTCCTGGACTGTCTGGGACAAATTCTTCCAAATCACCCAAAATGGGCTGCCTTTGCTCTCGGCCGCTTTGCCTTTTCATGTCCTTCACGTCCTCATGGCCCGGATGTCCCGGCCTTTATATCAGACAATGCAGTTAGTCAAAATTTTCACCTTCGTCCGGTTCGCCCTTTCGCGTCCCGCGCATCCCCACGGCCCGGATGTCCCTTTTTGCGCGCGGATTTGCTGGAGGCTTTTCGGCCGGTTCACGCCCTGACATCCCAACTATCCCAAGGACCACCTGGACTAGGACTTAGCCAATTTTTGCAATTTCTTCGGCCCCGAGCTTGTTTTTTGCAACTTTTTCACCCTTTTTAGAACTTGCTCTTTTCTTCTTGGGGGGGAGAGTTAGAAAGAAGCGAGGGGGCCCGAAACATGATTTTTGCCTTGAATCAATCTATCTACTTGGGACTTGAATATCGATGCATGTTATCAAAATTACCTTGGGGGGAATTTTGGACAACAATTTTGGTGACTCAATGGGGTCACCTGCCTGCTAGGTAGAAGATCAGTGGCCTTTTAACAATCCATTGGGCATGGAGTAATAACTTGAAGCCAACTTGATCTCTGATCCCGATCCTGATACCGCAACTCATTCTTCGAGAGCACTCTGAACTGTAGAAATTCAACCTGAGAGTGACAAAACCTGTGCCAAAGCACTTAGGGAAAAAGAAACCTAACTACAACAAGACAATGTGCATACGCACTTAGAGGAACTGAAATCTAGGCTAATATTTACAAGGGTAAACCTTTTCCTTTTTAGTAGCAATGTTTAAGATAGATTCCGTTAACTGGAATCGGGAGTTCTTCTCCATCCAATGCAGACAATTGGAAGGCATTACCACTTTTACATCTCGTGACCATGTAGGGGCCGCTCCAAATGGCATCAAACTTGGAATGCCTTCCAGGTTTCACCCGATCTGCATCCCATTTCAGAACTAGGTCCCCCTCCTGGAAGGTCCTTGCTCCTGCCTTCTTGTCAAACCATCTTTTTACTAAGGCCTGATCCTTTTCAATCATCAGAGCTGCATGTTCTCTTATTTCTTCCAATTCCATCAACCCTCGTGTACCTGGCCTCCATTGGTTTGAACTCGCATAACTCCAACCGCTTCATGAGCTTTAATGCTGGAAATTCTAATGATATAGGCAACACGCTCTTTCCCATAGACCAATTTGTAGAGAGAACTACCGTAGATCTCTTTGGTGTTATCCTGTCAGCCCATAATGCTGATTTTAGCTTGGTATGCCATGTCCTTTGGTTTTCATCCAGAGTTCTTCTGATGATCCTTAGCAACTTTTTGTTCGTGGACTCTGCCTGTCCATTACCCTGTGGGTAATAATTTGAAGAGGTGCTCAAATAGATTCCATTCTTGACAGCCCATTCTGTAATCTTGGAACCTATGAATGCTAATGCATTATCTGATATGATAGTGGCGCACACCGAACCTGGTCACTATTTCTTCATAAAAGTCTAGTATGTTAGACTCACTTGCCTCCTTGAGTGCCACTGCTTCGGTCCACTTGGTGAAATAGTTTGTTGCTGTGAGTATCCACTTGTGACCTTGACTTGAATTGGGATTGATGACTCCAATGAAGTCCAGTCCCCATTGCATGAATGGCTGATCTACTGAAATTGGATGAAGGGGCAGCACTGCTAACCTTCCTTTTCCTGTGAAGAATGCACATTTCTTGCACTTTCTTATCCATGTATAACAGTCACTGAACACTGTGGGCCAATAATACCCTGCCTTCATTATCTTGAGAGCTATTACTCATGGTGCGAAATGGCCTCCTGCCTCCCCATCATGGAAATCTCGTAACACCATCTCAATTTGACCTGTCCCAATGCACCTCAGTAGAACTCCATTGATGTCTTTCTTAAACAAAACACCATTAACAAACACATATGGAATGGCTTGTAATCTAAAGTATCTCCTCTTTGCTTTGCTCATTTCTGGAGGGCATAGGCCTATCACGGAGGAAGTGTATCATATTCTGAGTCCAACAGGGAGTGGGCACATAATCATTTTCCTGTTCTTGACCATCCTGTAATACCAAGACAGCCTCTTTTCCATTACCTGCTTCAACTTGCTAATCTAAGGCTAGTTGTTCGCATAGTCCCTTCCCACGTACTAGTTTGGTGACCTTAATCTCGATGTCATATTCCATGACACGGGTTATCCATCCTGCACATTTCTCATTCAGATCCTTGTTTAGAAGGAAGTCCTTGACTCCCGCATGAGAGACCAATAATTGGATCTTGTTGTTTGAGACTAGGTGCTTGAATTTCTTTAAACTCCTGATCACTGCAAGTACATGCTTTTCAATGAAAGAGTACCTAGTTTCGTATTCCTCCAAGCCTTGACTGAAGAAAGCAACTGGTTGTTCTAATCCTTCTTTGTTTTGTTGTGCCAGGATTGCAGAAATTGTGTCTCCACCACCAAAGGCGTATAGCATGAAACCCTTGGAGAAGTCTAGATTGACGAGAGTGGGAGCTTGAGATATAGCCTCTTTTATTGCCTCAAAACTTGCCTTGCCTTCAGATGTCCACTTAAATGCCATGCTCTTTTTAACATTAGTGTTATTGGCTTTACGAGAGCTGTAAAGTTTGGAACAAACCTGCGGACAAAATTGATCCTTCCCAAGAAGCTTTAAAGAGCCTTCTTGTGACTTGGCAATGGCAATGCTCGAATTGCTTCAACTCTTTCTGGGTCAATCGTCAATCCCTCCTTTGAAACAATATGGCCTAGAATTTTTCCCTCATGAGCCAGGAATATGCATTTTTTGGGATTCAATGATACCCCAAATCTTCTACACCTCTGAAATACCTACCTCAGATGAAAGAGGTGATCCACTGCATTTTTGGAGAATACAGTGATGTCATCAAGATATATCAGAACTATTTTATTGATCAACCCTTGAATGCCATATCCATTTCCCTTTGGAAAGTGGCTCCAGCATTTGATAGGCCAAATGGCATCTTCTTGTAGGCATATGTGCCCCATTTGGTGGTGAAATCCGTCTTGAACTGGTCTTCTTCCTTCACCATTATTTGATTATAGCCTGAATATCCATCTAGCAATGAGAACCTTTCTGAACCAGCTACAACCTGCAATATTTGCTCCATGGAAGGGAGTGGGTAATGGTCCTTGAGAGAGGCTCTATTCAAGTCTCTGAAGTCAACACACAATCTGATCTCTCCACTCTTCTTTTTGACTGGAACTAAGTTGGCAACCCAACTAGAATGCTTGATTGGGAATATGATCCTTGACAAAATCAGCTTGTCCAATCCTTTCTTCATGAGAGGCTCTATGTGTGGATTGATTGGTCTTTGTTTTTTCCTGACAGGCTTAGTATTTGGATCTAATTCGATGGTATGCTGAGCTAAGTTGGGATTGAAACCTTTCAAGTCTTCATAGCTCCAAGAAAACATGTTAGGGAACTCTTGACATAGCTGTATGAACTCATACCTTTCTTGTTCAGTTGTCATCCTTCCAATTTGCAATGGTTTGTTCTCTTCTACCAAGATGGATACTGAATCCTCTCTCTTGACCTGAATGTTTTCTTTCTCCTTTCTAAACTGATCATTGGGATTAAAAATGGACTCCAAAGTGATAAGTCCCTTGGGCAACTTGTTAGTTCTCAGCTGTACCACTTGGTCACCATACTGTTGTTCCAATTTTTCTTGATTCTTGGCTGAGAACTCAGCTTCTTCTTGCAAGAAATGGATGATTTGCTAGTCATTTTCAAACACTTGCCAACTGACATTGTTATCCGGCACTGAAGGCCTCATAATCACATGGATGTTTGGCTGTACCTTGTCTTGTTGAATACTTTCCACAATGTCAAAGGCTGCCCCTACTGCTGCAAGCCTGTCAGCAGCTTGATTCTCTTTCCTAGGAATGGATTTGATGCCAAAACCTTCAAAATCTTCCATGAGGTCCCACACCCTGTTCTTGTAGCACTTGAGTAGATAATTCTTGGTAGCATGCTATCCCTTGATCTGATTTACAATCAATTCACTGTCCCCAAAGACTTGAAATTTCTTTATTTTCTTCTTGATTGCCCAATGCATCCCTTGCACCAAGGCTTCATATTCAACAATGTTATTGGAGCATGCAAACTGAAATCTAAAAGCTGAATAATAATTTACTCCTTGAGGTGAAAAAGCATGGCTCCACCTCCTGCACCTTGTCTACTCCTTGATCCATCAAAAACAGGTTGCCATACCTCATTGTCATCTTTGTGGTTTGGCTTGGTGATGCTAGGAGTAGGCTGATTTTATTTTTGTATGCAATAGACTCCTAGCTCAGATTATTCTATTTCTTGATAGGGATCGAAGCATGTATCTTGTTTTGCCCATTCATCAATAGTTAGATCCGGGATGCTTCCAACCTTAGTGTCAGCTTCATCAGTGCTTGGGTGATCTTCTTGATCAAATGCTGAGCAATTGGCATTAATCTGACTTGGAGTGTAAGGCTCAATGTGGAAGTTTGCAATAGGTTCAGACCTGATTGTGGCTTTGGTTCCATACCTCGTTCTGAATAGCATGTGTGACCAATCAGCAGACAAATATCCTCCAATCTTGGCTGTGAAGTCCCTTGACAAGCAAAGGGCAAAGAGTGGTGGAAGGTCTATGACTGATACATCTTGTAAAACAACAACGTTTGGACATGCATGCAAGGTAAGACTCAAGTTTTTAATCACTCCAACTATTGCTACTGCTGTCCCATCTAGCTGCACTACCCCTTTGGATATTGTTTCATACTAGAGCCCAAGGCGATCAGCTATTTGTTTAGGTATTCTTGAGCTACTTGCCTCGGAGTCTATCATGCAATTGTGCACTAGCTGATCTCCAATGATCAATGAAACATAGAAAGGAGGGGTTTCAACATTTTACCTTCTTTGTCCTCCATGATTTCCCTCGGGATGGGCAACATTTGTAAGCACTTTGTCTTGCATCCGATCTTGCTGATTCGAAGTTGGCAGTCCTTCATGGCACTTGCAAGCAGATCTTTTTGGCCAGGATAGATAGGGATTCCCACATTGATATATTGACATTTTTCTTCTTCATCGATCAATGATCTTGAATGGTGATGAAGGATCTCTTTGCTATCCATTTTCTTGTACATTCACTCCTTGCACGTGGGCGGTGATAACTAGTATTTGAGTTGGTCTAGGAGTGTTCTCGGCTGTCCTTGTGAATTTGAAATTGGATTTTGCTTGCCAACCATTTGTGGAACCATGGAAGGTTGTGGATTGGTTGGGGCTAATGGCTGTTCTTCACCCAAATTCTCCTTTTTGATCTTGTGTTGGCTGCAACACCTTGAGAAACTACTTGGTTCATGCCACAAAAATCCTCTGCTTGCCAATTTACCAATGTGGTGTCATTTGGGGCTGATTGTTGTTGGAATATTACTTGTTGTTGGCTGTTTCCTTAACTACCCTCACCCTCCACACCAGTAGTTGTCACCATTAGTGCTTCATTCAAAGCACCATTGAAGTACATGGATTGGTTATGAGGCTCATTGCATGGAAAACACTAATCATACTCCTGGGCAATGTTGTTTTGTGTTGGCACCAATGCCTTAGAGGCAGATATGGCATTTGGATTATAGGGCTGAAATGGTCTATTGGCAGGAGGCCTTGTTTGATTCATATTTACAATCTGGATTAGGTGGCCTTTGTGGTTGGTATGGCTGCCTATTAGGATGAGCTTGGGGTTGATAAGAAGGTCTAAAACCTTGGGCTTCTTTACCTTTTGAGAGTAACTAGTTCATTGCCTAGGTTTTGCAATTGCTTCATGACTTCTTGAAGCTCATTTGGGGCACTTGGAGATGAAGTGGAAGTTTCATTTGAAATCTAATTTCTAGGAGTGAGAGGAGGAGCCAAATTAGGTGCTTGATTGGTGTTTGGACTCTCTAAACTTGGAAACAAGTGGCATGGGAGGTCTAGGGGCAAGTTTTCCACTTGGATCAAACAATTTTCAGCCCTAATGGCAATGCTATAAGCTATAGGGATAGTTATGCCTCCCATGGACTGAATCAACATAGAAATATCGAGTTTAGAGCTTTGAGATAGTAGAGAAAAGCACCTTCGCATTGGCTTTGGTCGACATTAGAATTCTCTCCCAAGTTTTGGAATCAAGTTGAAATCGGTCGGCCTACTCATTGGGAGCTCTCTTGATGGTTGTTAGTTGCTCCAAAAGAGACAAGTTGTCTCCTTCTCTCCAAATTGCTCATGAAGTGCTATACACAAATTGATTCCAATTTGTGATAGAACCACTCAAGGCTCCTAAACCATTGCAATGCTTTACCCTTGAATGAAGATGCCGGTAACTTGATGACCACTTGCATCTCATTGATTTCATGGATTGCACAAAGGTTGGCAATGTCTTTAACATGATCACACAGGGTAGTCGATTTTCTCCCGTGAAGTACAAAATTTTCTTCAAGGCTGCAATAGGAATTGGATGTTGTGCATTGAGGGCAAGTGGGATGCTACTGTGAAGTTGACATAGGGGTTGTTTTGTGCCATTCTAATTGGTCTTAAAACCCTTGTTGACTGAATGAATGGCCTATCAGGTGGAGGAGTTGAGAGAGTTCTGTTTGGTGGAGATGGAGACCTTTGAATCCTTCTTCCTCTTTGCCTTCTTCTTGGAGATAATTGTAGGTATTCAAACAACACCTCTTCTTCTCTAACTCTTGACCTTGTGGTGACTCTTCTCATGAGTTTTCGGGTGCTGCATTTGCTGAAACCATTGATTCTTCCCTTGGAGTTGCTAGATATGCAAATAATAGCTTTTTTCAAGAAAGAAAATTACAGCGAGATGCACATCAACTTTGCTGCAATAAAAGTGAGACCTCTAGGTCCCACCGGGTGTGCCAAAACTATTGATGCAAAATCACAAAGCAGCCTTGAATGTTGATCAGATTTCTAGGTTGATCACTCTAGAATCCAGTGTGATTGCACAACATTGACTCCTTTCTCCAAGTGTGGGACTTGTAGAAATGAGAAAGGAGTCTCTAGAGAAGGCTGGTTCCTATTCCTCTGTTCAGATGCACACAAAAATGTAGAGGTTTTACTCAAAACCTAATCTAACTTGCCAAGGAGACAGGGTAAGAAGATGCATAAAAATAAACCTAAGCTAACAGAGGTGATGCACCAAGGAATGAAGAACATCTATCTTGCCAATAAACACAGACCATTCAAATGTGATGCAAGATCATGCACAGATAACAAAATTTGCAGTGAAAGACCAAGAGGATGCAAATGAACACAGAGAGGGTTGAGAATCATCCACAGACATGCATTACTTGCTCCAAAGATTGATACAATACACTACAAAATGCCAAGAGGTAGAGTCACATTACAGTTTCAAATGGGAGGTTTGAACTCCACAAATTCACCTGATAAAGAGAAGAAGGGAGGAGCAAAATAGGAAATGTTCGACCTTTTTAAGAAGCCCCTCTTTACAATATATAAGAAGAATGAGAGAGGGAAGAGAGAGGAAAGTCGAATCTACCACAACCACTTCTGGATTGCATTTAACTCATCTCATTATGGTAGAAACGGTGAATCCTGGCAAAATGGCGGACTGTCTAGCAGAAACGGTGAACTGTTTGTTGTATTTAAAGCTGGTTGTTGAAAATGTCACTTCTATCTATTATTACATGCCAGAGGTGTTTCTCAATTTTATCTCTCCAAACTGAACCAAAATTCAAGATTGACCCTAGAATCGTGTAGAGAATTTTTCCAGCTTTCCATTGATATAAAGAACGTGCAAATCTGAGCTCTGGATCAAAAGATATGGGGTCTGAATATTTAGGGCAAAAAACGGCCCAAAAACGGATTTTGAATTTGTTCCGCGCTCGCCACTTGGATGACATGTGTCGGGCGTTGGTTGGAGGATAGGGTGTGGGGTCATGCTTGTCTTTTAATCTTTTGGCCCAAGACTTTGTCAAATTTCTCTAAGTCTCCCCGAGCTCCGCACTTCCTGTTCCATAGGCCACATGTCCTATGTCTATTGGCTCGGGCCAATCCTCCAAACTTCGCCTTTGGAAACTCGGAAAAACATCAAGTAAAAATATCACCCTCTCCTTTTCCGCTCTAACCCATGAAGACATGTGTCATATTCTAATTTGTTGTCAGCTTTTCCGGGTCTTCGCGTATTTTTGGCCGGATGTCGCAAACCGTATGGGAAAAATTTCTCCGATTTTCTCGATTCGGGCTTCTGTCCCTCTTTGCGGTGAAGACATGTGGCAAGATTTGATTGGCTCTCGGATCCTTCGGCTTTTCACGTCCCACGCGTCCCTTTGTCCCAACTGTCCCGGACTAAAGTTTCTTGTTTCGCCGAACGGGGCGGTTCGTGTTCTACGTGTACATTTGTTCCAACTGTCCCGGACTGTCTGGGACAAATTCTTCCGAACCACCCAAAATGGGCTACCTTTGCTCTCGGCCGCTTCGCTTTTCACGTCCTTCATGTCCTCATGGCCCAGATGTCCTAGCCTTATCTGCACAACAGTTAGTCAATTTTTTCACCTTCGGCCGGTTCGCCCTTTCGCGTCCCGCACGTCCCCATGGCCCGGATGTCCTTTGCTGCTGCGGACCGCCTGGAGGCTTTTCGGTGGTTTGCTTCTAACATCCCAACTGTCCCAAGGACCACTTGGACTAGGACTTAGCCAATATTTGCAATTTCTTCGGCCCCGAGCTTGTTTTTTGCAACTTTTTCACCCTTTTTTATAACTTGCTCTTTTCTTCTTGGATAGGAGAGTTAGAAAGAAGCAGAGGGGGCCCTAGAAACATGATTTTTTTCCTTGAATCAATCTATCTACTTGGGACTTGGATATCTGATGCATGTTATCAAAATTACCTTGGGGGGGAATTTTTGACAACAGTAACAAATTACAGCAAACAAGGGTCCAGATTAACAATACATTCCTTTAAGATCAAACATATATCTTAATATGTTTATCTTCATTTCTGCAGTTACAACATTATGAGAAGTAATCACCATGATAAATTACAAAAATCAAGGCGTTACATTCCTCCCTTCTTAAAGAATCATCATCCCGATGATCAAATTAACCAATTCAAGGAGTTTCTAGGACAAAATTCAGTTATTGTCCTTCCATTCATAAGTTCATACCAAAAATAGATTCACTCTTTAAAACAATGTTTTAAGACAACTGTAAAATAGACCAATAATTGTCTAAATTTGGTAGAATTATCAGTTTTTTTTCGAATTTCAATTTTGATCAAACAAGTATGGAAAAGCAGATCTCATTTCTTTGAGATTTTCCCAAGTTGCACTTTCTTCACTAAACTGGTCCCACTGGACCTTACATTGATTCACTTCGCAATTTCTTAAGTACAACTAGCGAGTTCCCAGCACTCAAATGGGCTTAACCACAATTATTCCTAGGTCTTGGACATGCAAGGAATTCCAATTCAGCACATGTGATAAATCTGTTACGTATTTCTTAAGCAAAGAAATATGAAAAACATCATGCATTTGTGATAAAGCAAGAGGTAATGCTATGATAAGCTACATGGTTGATTATTTCAACAATTTCAAAAGGTCCCACGTAACATGGCGACAACTTGGCAGCCTTGCCAAAAGTTATTGAGCTCTTTTTTGGCTTAACCTGAAGAAAGACCTTCTCACCAAGTTTATAATTCCTATCAACCCGCTTTAAGTCTGCATAACTCTTACGCCTATTGGCAGCCTCCTTTAGATGTTCCCGAATCATTTTGATTTTTGTTCCATTTCCTTAAGGATTTCTCGGTCCAATTACCTCTCTCTCTCTACGCTGTCCCGGCTAACGGGGGTTCTAAATTTTCTTCCATACAATGCTTCAAAGGGTGCCATTTTTAAAGAGGTGTGATATGTATTATTGTAGGCAAATTCAACCAGCGGAAGGTATTCCTCCCATTTATACTGCTGGTCCATGCAATACATTCTTAACATGTCCTCTAAAACTTGATTGACTCTCTCGGTGTGTCCATCCATCTCCGGATGATATGCAGAGCTGAATTTTAATTTAGTTCCCAAGGCTGCGTTAAGCATTTGCCAAAACCTTGATGTCATCCTCGGATCTCTGTCTGATATGATCAATTCGGGTATTCCATGCAATCTGAAAATTTCATGTACAAATATTCTTGCTAACACTGGTGCATCGTCTTTCAAATTACCAGCAATGAAGTGTGCCACTTTGTTTAATTTGTTGACGACAACCAGGATGATATCATGCTTGTTCCTTGACATAGGAAATCCTTGAACGAAATCCATCGTTATCACTTGCCATTTGTACTGTGGGATGCTGTGGGGATACAATAATCCAGTGGGATGCATATGTTCTACCTTAACATGCTGACATTCCAAGCAGTGTGTTACAAATTCCACCACATCCTTTTTCATTCCCTTCTAGAAGTATTGCTTGCTTAAGATCAGCAAGCATTTTCGTAATGCCAGGGTGTCCAGAAAAAGGTGAATTATGAAATTCAGTTAACAATTTCCTTCTTAAATCATTTGCCAAGGGTATATAGACCCTATTTTCAAATCTCAGAATTCCTTCGCTATCAAAGCAAAATCCTTTATACTTCACATCCTTTGGATCTGCAGCAAGTGCTATTTTGACTTGCTGGAAATAAGGATCTGATTCCAAGGCATCTTTCACCTCATCCTTAAACTGAGTTCTTAACATGATAAGAGTAGAGATATGCTTCCTTCGACTAAGAGCATCTGTAACTCTATTTTCCTTTCCTTTGATGTAGCTTATATCAAAATCATACTGAGATAGAAATTCTAACCATCTTCGTTGTCTTGCATTCAAATTTGGTTGAGTAAAAATATACTTCAACCCTAGATGGTCAGTTTTTAACTCAAAAGGTTTGCCTAAAAGGTAATGCCTCCACATTTGAAGTGCATGTACAATGGCAGCGAGCTCTAGGTCATGTGGAGCATAATTCTGTTCATGTAACTTAAGCTTTCTGCTTTCATAAGCTATGACATGGTTATTCTGTAACAGAATACCTCCAAGGCCTTCTCCTGATGCATCCGTTACAACCATAAAATTTCCATTTGGATGCAAATGCAGTTAAAATAGGTGTTGTAGTTAGCTGTTCCTTTAAATTTTTAAAGGCAGATTCACATTTGTCATCCAGACAAATTTCTTATCCTTCTTTTACAGTGAAGTGATTGGGGCAGCAATTTTTGAAAAATCCTTAACGAACTTTCTATAATATCCTGCCAAGCCCATGAAGCTTCTTACTTCATGCACATTCTTAGGCGCATGCCACTCGGTTATAGCTGCGATCTTTGAAGGGTCTACAACTATTCCATTCTTGCTTATAACGTGTCCCAAATAATGCACCTCTACATTATAAAAGGAACATTTAGACAGTTTACCATACAACTTCCTCTTTCTTAAAACTTCCAGCACTACCCTTAAATGTTCTTGGTGCTCTTCGACATTTTTAGAGTATATAAGAATGTCGTCTAAGAATACAAGCACAAACTTGTCTAGGTATTCTTGAAAAATATTGTTCATCAGATTCATGAAGGCGACAGGTGCATTTGTCAACCCAAAAGGTAACACCATGAATTCATAATGCCCGTACCTTGTTCTAAAAGCTGTTTTATGAATATCTTCTTCCTTTATTCTCAGCTGATGATACCCAGATCGAAGATCTATTTTTGAATAGACTGATGCTCCACGCATCTGGTTGAATAGATCATCAATCCTAGGAAGTGGGTATCGATTCTTAATAGTTGCCTTGTTCAACATTCTATAATCAATGCACAGTCTCAATGTGCCATCCTTTTTCTTTACAAAAATTACCGGCGCTCCCCATGGTGAGACGCTCGGTCTTATCAGCCCCTTAGTCAAAAGTTCTTGTAATTGAGCCTTTAACTCTACCAACTTGAGGGTGGTCATTCTATAAGGTGCCTTAGATATGGGTTCAGTTCCTGGCTTGATTTCTATTGCAAAGTCAAACTCTCGTTTGGGTGGAAGACCTGGTAATTCCTCCAGGAAATACATCACTAAAATCCCTTAATAATGGATATCTTTCCATGAAATCATTATCCTCCTCAGCATTTTCTGTCATTTTTACTGCATACAAGGTGCAGCCTCTATTTTTAGCCCTTTTTAGTTGCATAATTTGCTAGTTTCCTAACCGCAACTTCACGCTTTACACACTGAATGACTCTTTGCTTTCTATAGGTCGTCAAAACAACAAATTTGTTTTTCATAATAGCAGAGACCTTTGCCTTATGTTCTGCCAACAGTTAACTCCAATAATGATATCATATGATCCTAAAGGAGTGACATACAGGTCAACTTCGGTGGAGAAACTGGGAAAATCAAGAATTACCCCAAAAAGGCACATTTCGACTGTATGGACAACATTATTCCCATAATGCACTGTCCATGTCTTATCCATTCGTTCACCTTTCTTTTTAATTTCATTGCAAGTTTAGCAGAAATAAAGCATTCAGTGGCTCCAGTATCAAAAAGTATGACTACAGGTGTACCGAATAACTTACCCGAAACTTCTATAGGCATAACTTGCTTTTCAGCTTGTCTGTTAGCCACCGCAGCGTGTATCCTATGCTGCTGATTGTGATCATCCTTTTTCAGAGGACAGTGACTCACGTAATGGTCCTTTCCACAGTTGAAGCATCCTCCAACTGGCCCTTTCCTAGGCTCAAATTTGTTACCAACTTTGAAGTTATCATTCTGGCTCCCATAGGACTTTTGTCCATTGCCACTAACTTTTGTGAAGCTGCTCCGCACACTATTTGCAGGTTTTTTCATTACAGATTTCTTGTTGTTATCTACAACAATTTTGTTTTTCACACCAAACCTTTTCCAAGGCCACCTTTTGGGTGCAAGAGATGAAGAAGAGTTGGGAATCTTCTTCCTTACCTCTTCCCTATGAGCAGAAATTGCTCTCAATTTCTATTCCTGTCTTATTGCCTTTTCGACAACTCCTTCCATGGTGGTTGGACCGTGGACATCCACTTCACCACCAATGATGGGATTCGGTCCCATTATGAACTTTCGTATTCTAAACTTCGTCACGATCAATGCTATGGCACATACTTAAGGATTTTAGTAAACCCTTCCTAGTATTACATCACTTTGTCACCTTCCTTGTGAACAATTCTGAAATTTAGTCATTTTCCTATCAAAATAGAGTTGAGGCAGCCACCATTGCCTAAAGTAACCCTTAAATTGATCCCAAGTTATGTCTGATTCGACAATATTCAACTCAACCTTACGGTTGTCCCACCATGATGATGCTTCATGAGAAAGCTGATATGCTCCCCATATCGCTTTGGTCTCCTCGGAGAAGTTTCTTATTGCAAAGTACTTCTCCATTTCATTGAGCCAATTCTCAGCTCCGTCCCCAAGGGTTGTTCCATCAAACTTTGGAGGACTTATTCTCTTTATGTCATTTGTAAGTTCAGCTACTAATCTTGCCCTTTTAGTTCCAGGATGATTAGGAGCATTCACATTACTATTATCAACACCGGATTCCCTCCATTGGTGTTGTCCACAGGAGGTGGTTGATCATTTATATCAGCTTCTTCTTCCTCCTCTTCATTGCCCATTGATTGCTGTTCCAAAATAGTCAAACGATCTCTCGTGTCTAGTAGGGCAGCAAGGATTTCATCCAGCTTTTGAGCGATGATTGCTTTCACCACCCTGTAGAACGGGTTGTTCGTAGTATTTCTTTTTTGTTACGACCATTTTCTGTTCAATAAGAAAATGTAAACCTTATTAAATTGTGGACTCATTAGGTCCAAGAGCTGCAACCTTCAACTCTGATACCAAGATGTAACATCCCCATTTTAAGATACTAGAATAAGGAATTTTTTTTTTTATACAACGTTCCCTATTATGAATTATATAATTCAAACACACGTTCAAGTTTTAATAATTGTTCTCTGTCCAATTGATGCAGTTTGGATCACACAATTTCCTTTTAAAACTAATGTTCTCTGTTCACATATTTACAATATGGAACACACATTCAGTGCCATTCAATCATATAACAGATACCATATGCTGCTATAAATGACTCGCAGAACTACCGATCTCCCATTTTATGGCTCGGAGTTTCAGCGATCTCTCATTTCATGACTCGGCGACTTACCGATCCTTCATGTTAATTCATGCATAGTATAATAAATATACAAGGTTCTCTTACCGTTTCCGGTTATCGAAGTGATCCATTTAAGAAGCCTATCTGAATATCTATTACTGATATTCATCTGACATCCTGCATCTTAAACTAGGTGATTAGGACAACACAACCAGCACTTACGATACTTTGGCCAAAGATTTTCACATGCTTTGCATGATCATATTCCTGGATGTGATACACACCAATGGAATACGTCCTTCACCTCACTTCGTCTGTTATCTAGAATGGTCTTTCTTGGCCTCTACCAGTCCTTCCATTTAAGGTCAAGCTCTAACCCCAACTAGCAATATGAATGAGTATAGGAAATTACTCATGGTAACTAAAGATACGTAGACATACGGTGTCATCCCCTAACGACTCCGTGTGTCTAGTTACCTTTAGTCCTCTGGAGTCACTCCGTATACGTGATCACATTCCTATCCCCCAGCCAAGAACTTAGTATCAGCTTATGTAAACTTGATGATTTAATTCGGGAGGGCATTGTAATATGTCAGCAATAACATTGTGTCATCATGAAGGTCCCACCTTCATGAAGACACCATATTGTAGCTGGTGTATGTCAATGTTCTACGGAATCCTCTCATCGAGAGTACACATCCAACTCAAGTGTGATTTGGTTGTAATCTTAATATTTAAGATCTACCTTCAGCAGCCATGCTGATCCTTAAACCTCATTCTCGTTACAGTTGTATGTAGTTAATAGAGACTTAATCCATCTTCTAGCTTACTACGCATCTCCTCCTTCGCATCGAAGGGCTGCATTTTCTCTACTTGGTTCCTTTCTTAATCTTTGGACTAATCAGCCCATTATCGATAAACTTAATAAGTTTAACCTATTAAACTTAACCAAGTTTTCCACAACTGTAAACAAATTCAGAATTCCATCTTATTAGATGCCATTTAAATGAGGTCTAATTCTAAACGAATTTATTCATTTACCCTCCTTAACCTTACTTAGTTAAGGTCTGTTAACAATAGATATGATTTCCCATATCTTTATTTTCTAAATTTTAAACATTCGAGGCTATTAACGGAGTCCGAATATAAGGTTCGGCTGCTCCTAAGTTATTTGATATTCCTTAGCTTTCAAGCTAATCCCGAATACCTTTCAATTAAGAGATCATGTTTACCTAAATCCTTTTTGATGTCAATTTAAAATTCATCTTAACCCAAGTATGAACTAATTGCACATTTCAACATAAAAGTTGCATTTAGGTAAAGAATAGATGTTATTCCTTTTAAATCCATCCATTAACATTTGAATAATTCCAAATCAAGGAATAATGTTATATTCTCAAACTTATTCAATAATATCAAAGCGATACTGATCATTAAAAATATCACACTCATTTACTTTTATTCATCCATCGGCTTTACAATCTATACATTTTCCGAGTCAAATGACCGGACTTTGTTTATATTAAACAACATTACAACTCATAAGTTAGAAGAATGTAATTTCTTCTTTTCTCATTTCCTCGTAGAGGAGTAATAGTTATCAATTACAATCCATCTTTAGTCAATCAAAAGAAGTATCAGAAAACAACCATGTCTTCGTTTATACTCAAGTTCCATCTGTAAAATTACTTGCATGGGTCAGTTCATTGAACTGAGCATATTAAGCACTTGTCATTAAAATGAAGTGCTTTTAATTAACTGTCTCAATAAAAGAACCCTGCTTTTATGAAATGTTAATATGAACATCATTCAAGAATTAAGTATCAAAAAGGATGACCAACATAACAACTGAATCATCTAATTACCCTCCCAATCAGAAAAGATAGGATTACTGCCCCTCTTTCCCAATAATTACTACAAGAAGTAATTTCCTTCAAACAGTTCTAGATTACAAACATCTGTAAGAACTAATAACACAATTATGCATACTGTTGTTCTAACATAAATGCTATCAATTCCATTCCCTTACATTAGTTATAATTTCAAAAGATAAAATTGACTGAAAATATAAACCGAATTACTTTCCTTTCCATTCATGCGACCCATTTGATTTCAAGCAATCAAACACTGATGAGAAAAGTAAACAGCAATAAAATGCAGATGCATAAACCAAAGCAATACAAAATACTGATTTCCAACTGTATGAGAGAAGAAATGAACATTAATTCAAATTATCCATCCACACTCCCTTTCCTTTCCTCATGACTGTACTAATAATTTAATCCAACGTGATATCAATCAATTATAATAGTCCAAAGAGAAGTAAATAAAATCAATAATCGAATAATAGAAAGAAGAATCATATTACTTCTTCTCGTTGTCTAACCAAATATCCACTATTTAGAACAGACATAATCCAATAGTATGATTCATTCTGATTAGTATACTTCAGTATCCCAAAAACCTCTAAGCACAGTCATTTCCTTTTAAATATTTCACTCTACAGACATTCACGTCTAGGTATAAACAAGCAAGAATGTACAACTAGTTTTATCAGTAATGTTTCATCAAAAACAAGCATTTCAGCTAGACCTGAACAACAAGAATGTACAGCTAGCTACAAAATCATGAGTTTCACCATATTGGTAAAAAGATTCATTTTCAAACATTCAAGGTAAGAATCCCACTTCAGTTCGGTCTTGATGAAACAACAAGAAGTCTAGAATGCAGTTTGAATACACACACACACACACACACACACCACACACACACACACACACACACACACACACACACACATATATATATACATATAATTTCATCATCGAGTCTAAAAGAGACTGAAATAGTAAACTCTATTCCATCTGGCAGATACCCAGATACTCAGTTCTAGAATTAGGTAAATAGTTCCTAAAACAAATTCTTTCATTGATTTCAAACCAAATACGGAGGCATTTAATCATTTCAAGTTGCGTAAGAGTAAAACGATGAAACAAGCCCACTGTCCCAAAGAATTTGTATTCTATGTGCTATAATACAACCAGAGAAAATAACTCACGCACAATTCCACCAAGCATTTTCATGTTTTTTTTAAAAACCATTCACGCACATAACTCAGAAAACAATCTACATATCACTATCACTTCCATCGAATCAAACCCATAATGCACAATGAAACCCAATTACCATTACTTTCAAAATTTAAAAGCAATGAGAAGAGAAAACTCATTTCCTTAATAATTTCAGTAAAGAAACACTCATTTTCTTCAAAATACACAAGAATACGAGAGGTCATATCGAATCCTTTTATCCTTCCATTTTTACAAGAATGCACAAAACTCAAAAACAACACTCACATCATTGGTACATTCACCAACTCGAATCCATATGGGTAATAGAAACAATTACACAATACTATCAATGCAGACTCATACAGCAAGAACAGATTCATTTCATTTACCCATTTTACAAGAAATACTCAAGTCGCATATAGCAAAGAAAACGACTCAACCCAAAATCACTTCAACATAACAGCAAAATCGAATAACCAAAACCCCCTTCATAAGAGCAGGGTTGTTTTAATGAGACGATTAAGCAAAAGCAAATGGTTTAAGGCGAAGGGCTCAACAAGCCTGTAATTTTTCTTGAAGCTCTAAGAAAAGCGCACCTCGGGAGCTATTTTTCTCCACGGAAATAGTAGTAAAGCTTTCCAAACAGTCACCTACTTCCACAGGCTTAAAAATAGCCCTTGGCTTCTCCCAAGACAGAATCAATAACCAAAAATTACAACAGTTCGAGCGAGAACCATGGAGAAACAAAATGCGAGCAACTAAAATCCAAATGCGCACTGCAACAAACAAACTTCCCTCACAATGCTCTTCCCAAGGCGAAAGCTGGTCACTAAGACCAAGACAATTAATGCATTGAATGCATCCCTTTTCCTCACGCAACCGCACTGACTCAAGTTGGTGAGTTACTAATTTCAAATTTTTGCATGCAATCATGGTTTAGTTTCACAACTAGCTGAATGCCTCCAACTTTCCCTATGTTCCCGCCAAACTTGGCGTTGCAACTAGTAAGGACGCCATTCATTTTCCTAATTAATTTCCAACCTTTCCTCCTTATCCTTTCCATCCACATGGGTCTATGCGTCCCCTTCCTTAGGTTAGGATTAGTTTAGGATTTTAATAGTCCATATCTAGGTCATTCACCTAGTTCATAGGTTAGTAGGATTTACATCTATTTTCACCATTATAAAATCTAAAATCCATATAGGATAGTAGTTAGGATATTAGATAAAACTTAGGGGTAGGTTAGGGTTTAATCCCTATTATTTAATTAATTAGTTTCAAATCAAGTCCTTCCGACCGACATTCATATTCAACACTATGCAGGACGTTTCGTCCCACGTTCCACATACCTGAGCCACCCGCATCTAGGCCTTTATCACCTTACGTGGTCTAGCATTACAACGGTGTATGGTTCGAGAATCGAACCTTTTTCATTGCATCTATGTACTGATATTTATACTGAAATCGGGTCTTTGTAACATTTATATCAACCCTCATTACGGTTTAAAAGTAAATCTACAAAGCGATCACAAGAAGGTCACGACTTACCTTGGATCAATGGAATTGATTCAAGGTGTGTCATCAATCGAATAGAGTTCATCAAGCATACGACAAATATGTTGTCACATCAGCAATCATACAAGCAATAATAAATTATATCCCAAGTAACAAATTATAGCAAACAAGGGTCCAGATTAACAACACATTCCTTTAAGATCAAAGATATATCTTAACATGTTTATCTTCATTTCTGCATAGTTACAACATTATGAGAAGTAATCACCATGATAACTTACAAAAATCAAGGCATTACAAGCAGAGTTGTTTTTATGAGCATTTAAGTAAAATCATAAGACTTAATGGATAGAGCCTATCATGCATGATATCACTTCTCCTTCACTGATTCACAAATCTATCCAAGTAGAGCTTCAATCCTTGTTTCAAAATGTAAACAACACACAAACTTCCTCTAACTCCTCCTTATAGCTTCTCGTGCCAAATCCTTCCCTCCACACCATGCAAGGAAGAAAAAATCATGCACAACTAAATTTCATGCAAGAATCAAAATGAAGGTTTGAAAAACAACCACATGCAGAGCTCAAGCTCCAAACCAAATGAATCAACAAAACCAAACCCTCTATCTTTTTCCTAGGCGGTTTTGCCAAATTCAAAAACATTAAATGTAGAGTAGGACTATCAGTCCTTCCTATCTTCCTACCACCACCACCTCAAAATCTTGAGAGGAATTATTTCAAATAAAAGCATACATCCAAAAATTTGGTGAAGATGCCAACTCACCCTCCTAAAGTTTCCAGATGCCCTTGCCAAATTTGGCTGCAAAAAGAGATAAGGACTTAATAACTCACCACTAATTCCTAGGGTTCATTTGTCTCCCACTTACCTCTTCCCATGTCATTCCATATGTCCCTTTAGGTTAGCCATTCCCTTAGTTAGGTTCAACATTAATTTAGAAACCAAAATAGGTCCATAAGTTAAGTCTTTAGTCTTAGGTTCATTAATCACTTAATAACAATAAAATTAATAACTTAGGTTAGGTTACTTCTTTAGGATAAGATTCCAAATTTAAGGAACATGGTGAAAATAAGTCACAAAATCCTTTAAAATTTACAACATACCTTAAATAGAAAAGAGGTCTTAGACGGTAACCCCATCTCAATTCAAAAAGAGATCTAAGGAGAGGATCGTTCACCGCCTTCACACCTTCAAGGTCCAAAATTCTCCATCTGTCCAAATTGGACACCAAGAAAACAAGATTTGAAAATTTATAAACATACTTTGGATCAATAGAATTGATCCAAGGTGTTGTTGTTCTAAATCTTATAAATTATGAAAACTAAAACTCAATTTTTCCCAATCCCAAGCAATAAATTATTCTACACAAACAGAGATGGGTTACAACCTTTTAAATTAAGAAAAAAATGCCAGTAATGTATCTATTTCCACAAATAACATATTACCTACTGTAAACATGATTTCATAAGTCATAAGAGTACATTGTCTTAAGAAAAAATCACCTATCAACGTTTGAACCTTCTTTAACATAAGTCATCATAGATACAAGTCATGTTAGAGGTGTTACAAACTTACCTTCAAAAAAGCATCATCGTCCCAATGATTAACTTAGTCCAAAACTTCAAACAAGAAATATAATTTTAATTATAATTCTTTTATTCATTAGTTAACATCATAACCATATTGAGAATTCCAAATTTTCCATAATTTATTCAATGTTAATTATCTATTTTCATACTAATGAATTTAATATCACCAAAAATGGTAGATTTATTGATATAATCAGAACAATATTTTCAAGTATTATAAATCAACATAATCAACTTTGTTCAAATAAATGTGGAAAAGAAATTTTCATGTCCTTGAGGTTTTCCCATGTTGCACTTTCTTCATTAAACTGGTCCCATTAAACCTTGCATTGACTAATTTCATGATTTCTCAAGTGTAACTTTCCAGCACTCTAATGGGTTTAACCATGATTATTCCTAGGTCTTGGACCTGCAAGGAATTCCAATTTAACACATGTCATAAATTTAAAACATATTTCTTAAGTAGAGAAATATGGAAAAAATCACGCATTCATGATAAAACAGGTGGTAAAGCTAAACGATAAGCTACAGGATTGATTACTTCAATAATTTCAAAGGGTCTCACATAAGAAGGTGATAATTTGGTAGCCTTTCCAAAGGTTATAGAAATCTTTTTCAGCTTTACCCGTAACAATACTTTTTCACCAAGTTCAAATTTCTTATCAAGCCTTTTCAGATCTACATAGATTTTTTTCCTATCAGCTACTTCTTTTAAACGTTCACGAATTATTTTAACTTGTTGTTCCATTTTAGTAAGGATCTCAGGTTCAATTACCTGTCTATCCTCTAGGCTATCCCAAATTGACGAGTCCTACACTTCCTTTCGTATAATGCTTCCAAAGGTGCCATTTTCAGAGAGGCGTGATACATGTTATTATAAAAATTTAAAATAATGGAAGGTACTCTTCCCTTTTGTACTACTTGATCCATGTAGTACATACGTAACATATCTTCCAAAACTTGATTAACTCTTTCGGTTTGCACATCCATTTCCTGGTGGTATGCTGAACTAAAATTCAATTTAGTTCCCAAGGCTGCATTAAGTGTTTGCCAAAATCTAGATGTCATTCTAGGATCTCTATCTGATATGATCAATTCAAGTACACCATGCACTGTATAAATTTCATGCACAAATATTTTTTCTAAAACAGGGGAATCATCCTTAAAATTACCAACAATAAAATGTGCTACTTTTGTTAGTTTATCAATAACAACTAAAATAACATCATGTTTATTCTTTGACATTGGCAACCTTGTACAAAATCCATACTAATTACTTGCCATTTATACTATGGTATTCTATGAGGGTACGATAAACAAGATGGTTGCATATGCTAAGCCTTAACACCTTTGAAATTCTAAGCAAGCAGTATGTTACAAAATCAATTACATCCTTTTTCATCCCATTCCAAAAATATTGTTGTCTTAAATCAATAAGCGTTTTTGTAATACCAAGATGTTTTGAATAAGGTGAATTATGAAATTCAACTAAAAACTTATTTTTCAACTCATTTCCGAAGGTATATATACTTGATTGTTATATATCATGATTCCTTCATCATCAAAGTGAAAACCTTTATATCGTGAGTCATTTGGATCTGCAGCAAGTTTTGTTTTTACTTGCTGAAAGTATGAATCAGATTCCATAATTCTTTTTCTTCATCCTTAACCTAAGTTCTCAAGGTTATAAGTGTAGAAATATGTTTCCTATGACTTAGTGCATCGACACTCTATTTTCTTTTCCATGTATGTGACTTATGTCAAAATAATACTAAGATAGAAATCTAACCACCTTCATTGTCTTGCATTGATTTGGCTAAGTGAAAATATACTTCAGCCCAATATGGCTAGTCTTTAATTTAAAAGGTATCCCTAAAAGATAATGCCTCCATACTTGAAGTGCATGAACAATGGCAGCAAGCTCTAGGTCATGGGGAACATAATTCAGTTCATGTAACTTGAGTTTTCTTCTATCATATGTTATAACATGATCATTTTGTAACAAGATACCTCCAAGGCCTTCCCCATAAGAATCATTACTACTATAAAGTCCCCATTTGGATCAGGTACAACCAAAATAGGTGCAGATGTTGATTGATCCTTAATATCTTTAAACATAGATTCACATTTTACACTCCACTCAAATTTATTATCTTTCTTTTGTAATGAAGTTATTGGTGCAACAACCTTTGAAAAGTCCTTAATAAATTTTCTATAATAATTAGCAAGACCCATGAAGATTTAGAATTCATGTACATTCTTAGGTGTAGAGCCGATCAGATTATAGCGACAATCTTTGATGGGTCAACAACTATTCCATCTTTACTTATAACATGTCCTAGATAGTGTACTTGTGTCTCATAGAAAGAACATTTGGACAACTTGCCATACAATATTATTTTTCTTAAGATTTTGAGAACTATCTTCAAATGCTCATGATGCACATCGATAATTTTAGAATATATGAGAATATCATCCAAGAATACAAGCAAAAATTTGTCAAAGTATTCTTGAAAGATATTATTCATTAAATTCATAAAAGTTGTAGGTGCATTTGTCAACCAAAAGGTAAAACTGTGAATTCATAATGCCCGTACCTTGTCCTAAAGGTTGTTTTATGAATATCTTCATCTTTGATTCTTAACTGATGATATCCAGATCAAAGATCTATCTTAGAATATATTGATGCACCACGCATATGATCAAACAGATCATCAATTCTAGGAAGTGAATATCTATTCTTGATTGTTACTTTGTTTAACATCCTATAATCAATACACAACCTAAGTGTTCCATCTTTCTTTTTCACAAAAATTACCGGTGCTCCCAAGGTGAGACACTTGGTCTTATCAAACCTTTAGACAATAGTTCTTGTAAATGTGCCTTAAGTTTTACTAGTTCAATGGTAGTCATTCGATATGATTCCTTGGAAATAGGTTTGGTTCCCGGTTTGATATCAATCATGAAATCAAACTCCCGTTTGGGCGGATGACCAGTTAGTTATTTCAGAAACACATCGCTGAAATTTTGTATCAATGGATATTTTTCCAAGAAATTACTATCCTCTTCATTTGTTTCAGAATTTTTTACTGCATACAAGATGCAACCTTTGTTTTTGGCCTTTTTAAGCTACATAGATGACAATTTTCTGACTGAAATATCATGTTTTATCCCTTGGATGTTTGTTGTTTTCTACAGATCATCAAGACAACTAATATGTTTTTCAAAACAATCAACCTTTGATTTATGTTTGGAAAGCCACTTAACACCTATAATCACATCATAAGACCCTAAAGGAACAACATAAAGGTCAAATTCTATAGAAAAACTGGGTAAATCTAGGACTACTCAAAAAAGACATTGACTAATTATGTGGACACCATTATTCCCATAATGTATAGCCCAAGATTTATCTATTTTTCCATCTTTTATTTTTAGTTTTGAAGATAATTTAGTAGAAATAAAGCATTCAGTATCTCCAGTGTCAAAAATTATAGTAACAGGTATATCGAATAACTTACCTCGACACTTCTATAGGTGTAACTTGCTTTTCAACTTGTTATATTAGCTACAACAACATATATCTTATTTTGTTGATTGTTGTCATCCTTCTTAGAGGGAAATGATTTTCATAATGATCCTTGTCATAATTTTAGCAGCCTCCTACAGGTCTCATTTAGGTTCAAACTTATTTCCAACCTTAAAGTTGTTGTTTTGTCCCCCATAGGACTTTTATCCATTATTATTGTTCTTAACAAAATTGTTTTGAACACTAGAAACAAGTTTATTTGTTGTTGTTTTCTTGTTATTATCCACAAAAAAATTATTTTTAGTACCAAACTTCTTCCATGCCCCCTTTTTGGGTGCAAGAGATGAAGAAGAACTAAGAATTTTCTTCTACGATTTCCTCCTTATGTGTAGAGATTGCTTTTAATTTCTGTTCTTGCCTAATGGAGTTTTCTACAACCCCTTCCATGGTGGTTGGGCTATGAAATATAATTCTCCCCTATGATAGGATTTAATCCCATAATGAATTTCCATATCTGAACTTTTTGTCATTTTGATATCGAGGTACGTACTTGAGGAGTTTAGTGAACCTCTCCCAAGTACTCTGTTATAGTTAACTTTCCTTGAGTTAAGTTTTGAAATTCAGTCATCTTTTGATCATAATAAATTTGTGGCAGCCATTATTGCCTAAAATAGTTTTTAAATTGATCCCATGTGATGCTTGACTCATTAATATTCAATTCAACATTTTAACCATCCCACTGGAAGATGCCTCATGGGAAAGATGATAAGCTCCCCATACTTCCTTTGTTTGCTCTGAGAAATTCCTTATTGTAAAGTAATTATCCATTTCACTAAACCATTTCTCATCTCCATCTCCTAAGGTGGTCCCATCAAAATTAGGTGGAATTATCCTTTTTATATTATTTGTGAGTTCAGTTGCTAACCTTGACTTTTTATTTTTTAGGATGATTGGGTACATTAGTGTTAGCATTTCAACGGAATTGTTATTATCAACTCCTCGATTCCCAATATTAACACTATCCTCAGGAGGTGGCTGATTGTTATTACCAGCATCTTCTTCCTCCTCATTACCCATTACTTGTTGTTTCAAGTACAACCAAATGGTCTCTTGTGTCAATAGGTAAGCAAATATCTCATCAAGTTTTTGGGTGGTAGATGCCTCTCCACCTAGTGGTGGGTTGTTTGCAGCATCTCCCCTTGTTCTAACCATTTTTATTTTACAAGAAAATTTAAGTTTTTATCATATTTATAGACTCAATAAGTCCAAGATCTGCAACCTTGAGCTATGATACCAAGATGTAACATTCCCACATTAAGACTTTAGAAACAAGGATTTTTTTTATACACAATGATCTCTGTTATAAATCATAATTTCAAACACACATTCAAATGCCAAACTATCCCATAACAGAAAACCATATGAAGTTGTAATGACTTGGTGAAACACCGATCTCTCATTTCATGACTCAATGCCATCCGATCTCTCATGTTATTTAGTAATGTGTATACAAAGTATAATTAGTTTCTTTACCCTATTATAGGGTACTCAAGTGTTCTGTTTAAGAGCCTATATGAATATTTGTTACTGATATTCATCTGAAATCCCACTTCTTAAACTAAGTGACATAGGAAAACACAACCAACAACTTGCGATACTTTGGCAAAAGATTTACACATGTTTTTCATGTTTGCATTCCTAGATGACATACTCATCAAACAGAATAAGTCCTTCACTACACTTGATCTGTTATCTAGATTGGTCTTTACTAATCTCTTTCAGTCCACATGATTCAAAGTATAACCCTAGATAATGTTAGAAACATGCCCTAGTGTGGGAGACTTCCCACGGTGACTAAGGGTACATAGACATACTCAATCGAATCATGTCGATTAGGTGTGTCTATTTATCCTAAGTCATCAAGGGTGACTCCATCACTAGGTCATGTTCCTATCCCTGCATAGAAAAGAACAATGAAAATGTCAAGAACTTATATTAGTCTAGTTGAAAAAATCTCTGAAGGGTACTGAGACATGTCAACTAAAACATAGTAACCTCGTAACGACTCATGTAGTTACGAAGGTACTTCACTGCAGTTGGCGTGTGTAAACATCCAAAGGATTATCCTCAACTGGATAAAAATAACTTATAGTGAATTTGATGTTTTATTAAATTATTCTTTAAAATATAATGTTAACATCCTTAATTATTCGAGGAAGTTCTTTAACCTAACAGGTTACAAGTTATAACTATATCTTAGGTAGGTAAGAAGATAAAATCTACTTCTCAACCTATTTATTTTCTTGCATTAGTTTACCTTTATCCGATACCACTTGCAACCGAAAAAATGGAAATTAAGTCTCTTTTAGACATAAAGGTGATTGAGCTATCTAATTTCCATTTTTAGATTAAGGAAATATGCATAAGGAAGCACAATTGCACCCATTCACCCTTTTGTTTATATATATCTAAGAAGTTAATAACTTAATCTTAAAGTATACCCATAAGGGATTTTCCCCTTTTTTTTTCTATTTCATGGACTAATGTCCAATGAGTAAAAATAGAATTCCTTTGTCCATAATAAATTCAAATTACATATGTAGAATTATAAACAAGGTTGGAACACATACATCCCTATAAGTTAATTACAAACCCTTTTTCAATGATAGAGTTTCATGAGATTATTAACTTTATAAGTGGTATCCCATCTAGAGAAACTTTTCCAACCAACAACTCAGAATCCTAACCCAAGCCATTATAATATATAATAATGTGAACTACCTTCCTAAATGAGGGTAATACTTATCATTTCAGCCTAATCCAAGCTAAGAAAGTATTTCTACAAGTATTAACAAAATTCAAACATTTTTATTCATCAAGAAAGAGTGATACATTTTCTAAGTCCAAACAACTCATATATCAATATTTCCAAACATCACCACAAACAACTCATAATGTCAAAAACATCACCCATTCTTTTCTCATTATATTTTTATTTTCATTACGTACATCTTAAGTAATGAACCCCCTTTCTTTTTATGAAAGTAAAGATTCATTCTTCAAAATAAAATAAATATAACTTAAACTAGGTCTTTCTACTTTCATCTTTCCCATAGTCCATCTACAAAATTCTAGCATGGTAAGTTCATCAACTGAGCATGATAAGCACTAATCATTAAAACAAAGTTCTTTTATCTAACTATTTCATAAAAATAACCCTATTGTTATGATACAATCCAAAAATAAAAAATGGAAAGACTCTACCAAAAAGGAGATCAAAATTCCAATTAAAGAGAGAGAAAGAGATATGCTTTAAGTCAAATCAAGGTTAGGTCATAAAATAAAATAACTTTATCCTTCATATTTTCCTTTTATCAAAAGAATTTAAGCATTAATATAAGAGAATTAAACATTCATCTGGTCCTCAATATTACCTTCTTGTATTACATTCTAAGTTCATCACTCAATTAAACTTGTTAATCTGAATAAGGTAACTACTTAAACTATCTTTTAAGCATAACTCTAGAGTGAAACATTTATAACTATTACTTTCAATCTAAAATATGTCATTAACCTACATTCATCCTAAAGTTTGAGATGCCTTCAACAAAATATAGAGACCATAAGAATTAAGTTAGGATAATCCTAATCATCATAACATTTAATGTGTCCCTTCTTGCAGTATCCTAATACTCAAGCTTAGAAAAAGGAACCCATTTCAAATTAAAAATCCAATACCAGATATATCAGACCTCAATCAAAATTAAGGTTCCTATTAAGAAGAAAATGAGTTAATGCTCATATCCTAAAAAAAGATACACCATTCTATCATTACTCTAAGTGAGTGGTATGGTTAAGTTTATAATTTAGACCAACTCAATAATCCATCCAATTATTTCTAACCAAACACAATAATGCATCCAAATATTTTCAAACCAAACTCAATAATCCATACAAATATTTTCAACTTCATCCATACTACCCTCAATAAAAAATTTTGCATTCATCTTATCAAATAGTTCCATAAACGTAACAAACCAACGAAGGGACAACAAATTTACCAAGTTTGTAAGCTGTAAGAAGATTAGAGGAAGGAGAGAGAGAGTGATTACTATTTCACAACTCTTTGTATGATTAAATGAGAACATTAAGTAACCAAAATCCTATAATGACAAAGGTTAGTTGTCTAATGACTCAAGCCAAAATCCCAAATAGAGATTTTCTCTGGGTTCCAATTAAATGAACACAAAAAAATAGAAGAAAGGAAAGAAACATAGAGCAACAAAATTCCATTCCCTTTCCTCATTCCAAGAGATAGTTTTGATAGCCTCAAATCCCACAAGGATAACAAGTAATTCATTTCCCTAGAAGATTCAGAGAGGAAAGAAAGAGATTAACTAAAGGATAAGTCTGAAACAAACTTCCTAAAACTCATATCCATGAAGGAAAAAAGTATGAAATATGATATAACCAAAACAGGAGCCAACATTCCATTTTCATGAAGAAAGCATTTACCTAAGTTTTGAAAGAACTGAAACCGAGTTTGTTGGCCCAAAGGTCTAAGAAACATGCTAATACAAAACATCAAATCAAGGTCGACAGAGTTGTCAAGAGATTTGTAACAAAAAAAACAAACCACAATGACCAATACTCAAGAGATTTTTCCCCTCTTTGCAAAAAGTGACATGAGATTCATAAGTTACCCAAATACCTAAAGGAATAGAATAAAATATCATATCCCTTTACTTGCTTCCAAAACCAAAATTCATAAAACAACTAATCAATTAAAGAGATTAATACAAGTATTCTTTTGCAGGTCCTAAAATAATAACCGAAAGATCTTATGTAAGTCCATGAAGACGTTAAAATTGATTACCAAGAAAAACCCACACTATTTTATCTTTCTTCAACACACACACACACACACACACACACACACACACACACACACACACACACACACACACACACACAGGGGTCATAAAGTCTGTAATAGGAAGGATACACACATAAAACTAGAATCACACAGATAGTGATAAGATTCAAGACATAGTTATGATTTTGAAGTCTTCATTTAATAAACAAAAAGGAAATGTTAAGAACATCCATCAAATCTATATTCATGAAGGAGTTATGTAAAATTGTAACAACAACCTGATGTTCTAACTATTTTCTAACCAAAGTTTTAACGAAGAGGCAATAAGCTCGATTAGACCTAGATTTCCCAAGTTTAAGAAACCAGAACACTAAATTTTTTTAAACAACTCAACAATGATCACATATAGATTTTCAGATTTGTTTTCAAGCCCATGAAAAAATATTTAAAGTGAAACCCAACTATCCAAAAATAAATTTGAAAGTATAGAACATACTTTCCATTATCCAAATAGGGTTGGTAAATTATACCATTAAAACATCACAAAAATAGAAGCAAAGAGAATCAGAACAAATCCAGATATTCCCCAAGAGAAGAGTTGTTTTTATGAGCATTTAAGTAAAAGCATAAGACTTAATGGATAGAGCCTATCATGCTTGATAGTGCTTCTCCTTCACTGATTTGCAGAGATATCCAAGTAGAGCTTCAATCCTTCTTTCAAAATGCAAACAACACACAAACTTCATCTAACTCCTCCTAATAGCTTCTTATGCCAACTCCTTCCTCCACGCCATGCAAAGGAAGAACAATTCATGCACAACTAAATTTCATGCAAGAATCGAAATGAAGGTTTGAAAAACAACCACATGCAAAGCTCAAGCTCCAAACCAAATGAATCAACAAAACCAAACCCTCTATCTTTTTCCTAGGTGGTTTCACCAAATTCTAAAACATTAAATGCAGAGTAGGACTATTAGTACTTCCTATCTTCCTACCACCACCACCTCCAAATCTTGATATGAATTATTTCAAATAAAAGCATGCATCCAAAACTTTGGTGAAGATGCCAACTCACCCTCCTAAAGTTTCCAAATTTCCTTGACAAATTTGGCTACGCAAAATAGATAAGGACTTAATAACTCGCCATTAATTCCTAGGTTTCACTGCCTCCCACTTACCTCTCCCCATGTCATTCCATAGGTCCCTTTAGGTTAGTCATTCCCTTAGTTAGGTTCAATATTAATTTAGGAACCAAAATATGTCCATATGTTAAGTCTTTAGTCTTAGGTTCATTAATCACCTAATTAAAATAAAGTTAGTAACTTAGGCTAGGTTACTTCTTTAGGATAAGGTTCCAAATTTAAGGAACATAGAAAAAATAAGTCACAGGATCCTTTAAAATTTGCAACATACCTTAAATAGAAAATAGGTCTCAGATTGTAACCCTGTTTCAATTCGAAGCAGAGATCTAAGGAGAGGATCATTCACTACCTTCACACCTTCAAGGTCCAAAATTCTTCCATCTGTCCAAATTGGATTCCAAGACAACAAGATTTGAAAATTTATAAAAATACCTTGGATATATAGAATTGAGCAAAGGTGTTGTTATTCTAAATCTTATAAATTATGAAAACTGAAACTCAATTTTTCCAATCCCAAGCAATAAATTATTCGCACAAACAGAGATGGGTTATATCCTTTTAAATTAAGCAAAAAATGCCAAAGTAATGTATCTATTTCATCAAATAACATATTACCTACTGTAAACATGATTTCATAAGTCATAAGAGTACACTGTCTTTAAGACAAAATCACTGTCAATGTTTGAACCTTCTTTAATAGAATTCATCATAGATATAATTCATGTTAGAGGAGTTACATGTGCACACAATACTAGCTAGACTCATAAAGAAATCTCTTTCTTTTACCAATGAAATATGAAAATTATTCTTCTAACCTTTTAAAAACTTTATCAAGATGGTTTTTATTAAATTTCAGGGCTAAACTCCTCATTTTAAGATTTTTAAGCACTCTTTATCTTAGAAACCCTAATTGAGAACACAATTAGCTCGAGAGGCTTATTCTTGGCATAACTCTCATTGCAACTTATTTCAAAGCTCCAAAATTGGTTTGGAGATCTAAACCAAGGTTAGAAACAATATTTTCTTACCGGTGGAGGTTGAGGAATCCTACAAACTCAAGAATTTATTACTTTCCTTCGTGGTAATGTAGATGGCATACATAGTTGAAAGAAGAATTCACTATTAAGTTAGATGATGCTTTTACTTGATGACCCTACATGCATGATTTTTTTATTTTCTCTTAGCATGTTGGAAACACCATGTATTTATTGTTCTAATATGCTAAAACAACCAAGATACTCCTCTAAATAAAAACTCATAGTTACAAATTACTCAATCTTTGTCCATCTAGTCGGAAGAAAAGTGAAAATATTTGCAAGAGAAATCTCTCCAATACCTAAAGAATGATCATGAAAGTATTCTTAATTCTGGAACCACCATCAACTTCCTAATGGGATCATATAATGAAAAACATAGTCATGATATTCATCACAATGTACTTGGTTATAAATATAGCTTAGGGGTTTTGTTTCTTGAATCAAAATGGCATCGAAAGGTTATAAAGGAATAACATACAAGAAAATATCATTAAAATGCCCACTCATATACCTTACTATAGTACAAAACCATCTATTCTACATATCAATAATGAAGGTTTTCATAGAAATTTGATCTAATACCGATCACGAGATCAATTTATAGCCTTAAATAGATACTCTCAGATTTGAATCACTCCTAATACATCATTAAAGACTTCAATGGATAAAATTAGTTATGAACCATTCAAAAATGCATCAATAAAGCCTTTTTACGGTTTACTTACCCTTTGAAATATTTGGTTTGGTCTCACATATCACCAATGCACATACTAAATGTTATTAAAATAAGACTTGATACAAGTACCCTTATCAAATCAATTATAAATTGCTATTTAACATGTATAAGATTTCTTAAGAACATTCAAAAATCATAGAGTGTATACACACGGTTAAAAATCAAAAATGCATACAAAACACTTGTATTTCCTCCTTGAAGCGATCTCTCCTAATTTCCATTCAAATGGGAATGAGGTTATCCAATTAAATTGTCAAATTTTATATGTCATCTATCAATACCTAACTAAATTCACACCTTCAACTCATGGGTTACATGAGTGACCTCAACATAACACCTATTTGCTTAGGTTAAGGACCAAATCTTAGGCTTCTTGATTCATATTATGCATTTTATATCTTATGAAGACCTAAGAAACATAATTACTCCCCATTTCACTTTCTTACAATCTTGTAACTTCAAGACTCCATTAAAATAACCATTACAAACCAAAAATGACCTTTAGGACTCATCTTGTAATTTTGGAGGGAAAATCATTTTTTCATATTTTAACAAGCTTAGACTTAAGATACCACCTCTAAATGACTCTTAATAACTTCTAGGACCTTTAACACACCCAAAAAACCCAAAAATTGGATGTTTCCACCCTTATACACATACTAGAGGTTATGCTCTTGCATCACACTCTAGGGGTAAGAAAGATTTGTGCTTATAGATTTTTATATTTTTCTTCTTTTTCCAATTCCTTTGTATCTTCAGGTTATGCCTCTTTGCCTCATCTCTCTCCATTTCTTCTTTCTTATCCAAGAGTCTCATAGACTTAGTTATAACCTCATCTACCTTTCTCTGTTCCTTTAAAATATTGTTCGATTCACCTTCTTCATTATGAGTCTTGGAAATGACTCATCCTTCTCATTCTTTGTCATACCCACACATTCACAACTAGGAATATGATTAGTTTTAAAAATATGAGGCTTCAATTCCTCCTCCACCTTTATTATCAACTTTTTCTTCTCTTGTTTGTTTTCGGATTCTTCAAATGCCCTCTTAATTTCACTTATACATTATATATTGCCAAAATCCAACTCCATATTTATTTTCTCTATTTGAAGTCCACATGACTCAAATCCTTTCACTATTGTTCTTTGTTGCTCTGGTTCATCCATATCATGCTCTTTTTCACTCTTCATATCCATCTCTTGGTCTATACTTGCAATGTTGTCTTTAGAATCCAAGATTTCTCTAGCATTCACCTTGGTTTTCATCTCATCCTCTCCACTAATCCAACTCCACATGACTGTGAGAGTTTTCCATGACCTTTTCACCATACCAACTGTTGCATTGCTACCTTCATTTGATTCATAAAGTGAGCTTGAGATGGCCCACATACTTCTTCTTCCAACTTGTCTTCACTTGTGTTCTTTGATTCTTCATTTAAGGCATCTTTTCTTGCCTCTCTTTCTTCTTTTTAATGTACCCACAGTCACACACTCAAAGACAAAGTCAGATTTAAAAATGAGAGGCTCTCTAGCCCCTTGAGTAGCTCTTTTAGTGAGCTCTTCTTATTCTTTACTCAAACTCTTCTCTTCTTCACTTTCTTTAAGAGATGCCAAAAATATCTCTATAATATCTTCTTCATTTTCCTTATCCTCTTCCAGGATAACTCTCTTGACTTCTTCTCTTCTCATTCTTCTTATCCTTTTCTCTTCCTCTTTTATCCATCTTCTCAGTTGCATCCTCTTTCTTTTCTCTCTATAAGTAGCCTAATAGGCCACTTGAATCTTTTAGTCATCACAATCCCTCTTTCTTGGCTTTGGGATTCCATCCATTATTTCATCAATATGGATACTTGTTCCACATATCTCTTGAGTGAATTTATTTCTTCCTCCATCCACTTCTCTCTTTTCCTCTCCATCTGTCTTCTTATCTACTTCTCTCTTTCTTCCTTTTCCTTATTTCTTTGACTGATCATAACCAACACCCCCTTCAATAGCTCTTCATTGTTTTCTTACATATCCTCCTTCAACCTTTCTTATATAGTTCTCATGGCCTTGTTTTTGAGTTCCTCTTCAATCATCTTGTTAAGCCACTTGGGCATCACATAACCATGCTCTTTATTTGCTTCATAAATCTCTTCTTGCATTTTCACGACTTTGATCTCGCATATCGTTCATCAACACTTGTTATCTTTAATTAACTCTTTAATTCAAACTCAACATCTAATATCTGATACCAAAATGATGTAGTCGTATATCAACAACAACCATTCAATCATCTATCACTAAACTTACACCATAAAAATGCATCTTACTCTACATATGAAAGATTATACAAGGTTCAAAATGTACTTAAACTGACTTGTAAATGCAATAATTGAGATAATTTCATCTTGTAAGGTTCTATTACTTCATCAAGCCCTACCTCTTACTCTGAGAGTGATGATATTTCATCTACTAGACTGTTCATAAGTCATTTTTTTGTCCTTTTCACCTTTCACTACTCTTGTCTATTATTTTCCTTCAATTAGCCCTTCATTCCAACAATAAAATTTGGATATTCTTAGCACCATTCCACCTACTATAAATTTGAATCCTGTACATATACCACAAAACAATTTTAGTGAATCACTAAAAGAGTTTAAGGTCATCAACCATGCAATCGTTATGTTCTAGGTATAAACTATCTTTTCTCCCTCTCAAGAGAAATCATGCTTTGTTAATAAGGGAGTTTGGAATTATATAAGTGTTTCTAAGAATTTATTAGATCCAATAATATCCTCATATCAACTCAAATGTGTACCCAAAATTTGGGTTTCTATCTCCTTGTATAACCTTCTCAATTCCACTTTTTGTGTTTGCTCTATAAACCCTTACTAGGTTTTTACAAGTAGATTGTCATGCATATGTTTGTGTTGTGAGGTTTTCAATGCTAAATAATTGACCTTGTAGACACAAAATAAATATTTTTAAATCCCTACAATATTTCAAGATTGAACTCAAGTTCTAACATGTAATTCCTTTGTTAAGCTTCCCTTATAACAAGCCTTCACTAACTTCAGGCACACAGTCATAGAAAAACTGGTAAAGAAATATCTTTCTTCCACAAATGAAATCTGAAAATTATACTTCCAACCTTTTCCAAACTTTATCAATATGTTTCCTATCAAATTTCAGGGCTAATCTCCTTATTTCAAGATTTTTAAGGTGCTATTTCTCTTAGAAACCCTAATTGAGAACACAATAAACTTGAGAGGCTTATTCTTGGCATAAATCTCATTGTAACTTATTTCAAAGCTCCAAAATTGGTTTAGAGATATAAATCAAGGTTAGGAACAATATTTTCTTACCAGTGGAGGTAGAGGAATCCTACAAACTTGATACTTGCTTACTTTCCTTTGTGGTACTGTAGATGGCATACACAGTTGAAAGAGGAATTCACTGTTAATTCGGATGGTGATTTTACTTGATAACCCTGCATGCATGATTTGTTATTTTCTATTAGAACCTTGGAAAAACCATGTATTTATTATTCCAATATAATAAAACAACCAAACTACTCCTCTAAAGAACAAATTCACAGTTATAACTTACTCAATCTCGGTCCATCTAGATAGAAGAAAAGTGAAAAGATTTACAAGAAAAACTCTTCAATACTTAAAGAATGATCATGAAAGTATTATTACATGTGGAACCACCAATAAAATTCCCAATGGCATCATATAATTAAAAACACATTCAAGAAATTCATCACATTGTACATAGTTATAAATACAATTTAGGGGTTTTGTTTGTTGAATCAAAATGACATCTCCAAATTCATAAAGGAATAATCTACAAGCAAATAGCATTCAAATACCCACCCATATACCTTACTACAGTAAAAAACCTTACATTTTACATATCAACAATGAAGGTTTTCATAGAATTTTGATGTAATACTAGTCATATATCAATTTGTAGCCTTCAATAGATACTCTCGATTTGAATCACTCCTAATAAATCCTGAAATCCTTCAATGGATAAACTTGGTTATGAACCATTAAAAAATGCATTATTATAGTTTACTTACCCACTGAAATCTCTGGTTTGGTCACACATATCACCAATGTACATACTCATTGTTATCCAAATAAGATTTAATACAAGTACCTTTCTCAAATCAATTATAAATTCGTATTCAACATGCATAAGATTTCTTAAGAACATTCAAAAAATCATAGAGGTGTATACACATAGTTACAAATCATAAAATACACACAAAACATTGTATTTCCTCCTTGAATCTCTCTCTCCTGATTTCCATTTGAATTGGAATGAGGTTATTCAAGTAACATTTTCAAATTTTATATATCCTCTATCAATACCTAACTGAATTCACACCTTCGAATCATGGGTTATATGAGTGACCTCAACATAACACCTAGTTTCTTAGGTTAAGGACCAAACTAGGCTTCTTGATTCATATTATGTATTCTATATCTTATGAAGACCTAAGAAACATAATTACACCCCATTTCAATTTCTTACAAGCTTGTAACTTCAAGACTCCATTAAAATAACCATTACAAACCAAAAATGACCTTTTGGAATTGTCTTTTACTTTTGGAGGAGAAGCCAATTATTCAAATTTTAACAAGCTTAGACTTAAGATACCACCTCTAAATGTATCTTAATAACTTCTAGGGCCTTTAAAATACCTAAAAAAACCCAAAAATTGGATGTTTCCACCCTTATACACATATTAGAGGTGATGCTCTTGCATCATGCTCTCACTATGGAATTTTCACTCACTTTGTGCTCAATCTCACAATTGCGCTAACAACAAATGAAGTGATTTGAACACTTTTTAACTTCAC
Source organism: Taxus wallichiana var. yunnanensis (assembly GCA_018340775.1). NCBI lineage: Eukaryota > Viridiplantae > Streptophyta > Pinopsida > Cupressales > Taxaceae > Taxus > Taxus wallichiana. The sequence goes on along the minus strand of CM031243.1, from coordinate 245,152,808 downwards.
TACTTATAGTTACTTTTCCTCCTACTTTATTATATTAATTATTTCACACTTATTTTTCACAACTAATGCACATTGGACTGTTTTAGTCGGATGTTGAGTGTTTCTACTCTAATTTACACCCCATTTGTAGAATTATTTTTAGAATTATTCCTACCATAGTAACACACACATTATACATGTATTAAATCTCCTTGAATTTTTTCTTCCATTCAATTCATACATGATTTTGTGATTTCTATCACTTTCTACCTACCTCGTGCTTACTTTTGGCTTAACGTTCATTCTTATCATCACTTCCCTTCTTTCAATGAAAGGGGGGCATATCATTGGGGTCATCCTATAGATCCACTTAAATGACCATGTGAATAATCAACATTACCAATCCACCTCTTTCAAACATTTACTAATACACTATGTGACATCTCACCATTAATCACTCCTAATGACCTAAATTGGGGGAAACAAATATACAATTTTTCTATGCGACATTTCATCACTTTCCCCTAATGACATAACCTAGGGGAAACAATCGATTAAACATATTTCTATGCGATCATTCACCAGTTCCTATTAATCCCCTTTAATGACCTAACCTAGGGAAACTAGAGTAAAATTTCTCTACGAGTAATAAATCGAATGAATCTAGAAATCAATCAATCAACATGTTCAAATTTCTAACAATTGAAATCATATCATTAAATCAATAAAATTCAACAAAATTGGCCTCCCAGGATGACCTAACTTGAGAGTTACGTGTAGCCTCCTAGATGACCTATCTAGGAGATTACATCTATTGTTTTCCTAGATGACCTAACTTGGGAAGTTATTATATATTTCATGTTTTCTTTTAGGTGACCTAACTTGGAAGCCATTACATTGCGGTGACACCGCGGAGTGGGGAAAGAGTTACTTTCATAAACCACTCCTATATGGGATAACTATTTGATTGAAATTATTTGGATCCAAAAACCACAAATATTTAATCTGAGTCCACCTACAATGGCTAGATCTTGAGGATGTAGTTAGAGATTAGACAATAACATAATTTTCTCCCTACACTCTTCCTATGGTATAAGGACACCCAAATCCTTCAATTGATTATTCATATACATGCATTTGGGTTGGGAATTGATCACTACCTACCCCATCTCATTGTCATTATACTCATTCAAAATTATTATACATTCTAATCATCACTATCATTTAGTGCACTTCATCATAATAGTCGTTTTCTGTTGCATGAATCAACCCATTGATCCATGGTTTGACACGCTTTATGGTTCTTTCGATGCAATTTTACTACCAAATCTACACATTCTACAATAGAATGGGATTCTTGGGATTTCTCTCGGGTACACATCTCTATCTACTTTATGTTCTTGAGCTTTCCACTCACCAAGATAAAGTGGGGAAGGTTGTAGTCTCAAAATCATGCGATTACTTATTACACTTATACCGTAAAGTATGTTATTTTATAAATGGATCTCACATAAGAAAATTATTCACTAATGAATCATCCCCTAGTCATTTCATCAGTTAGTCGGTCATTGTCTTCATTTGTCTTGCATAGTCACCAGTTATTTACATAGATCTATTCATCTCCCATGGAGTCTCGGATATCATTATTTGGTCATTTTTCATCTCTATTCTTTAGCTAGGGCGCCTAGGGTAGTACTGGGGTGCCTGTGCGTTCCCTGGTCCTGACAACACTTGTGTTTAATTAAGAGTTTCAATGTCATTATTTATGGTTTTCCCTCTCATTCCCTTAGGCACTAGTTGACATGTCGGGTCATTAGTGTTGAAATTTGAGTAAGATATCCCTATATAAACACAACATACACACTATTCTAAGGGGAAAATATCTACAATTAAGGGATATCTATCTACTAAGGAAAGTGAATACCTTTAGGAATTATTACATCACACACTGCATAGGAAGGGTTGTATTCATTCTATTCCATCCACCATTTACATTTTACATCTAGCTATTGCCCTATCTCTACATCATTGGTGTTAGGGCACCCTAAGCACACAATTTCACACACAAGAACACGGAACTACAATGGATTAGGAATTTAGTGCAACGCTTAGTTGTGAGTCCACCATTATGAAAGATAAGGTCGGTTTGACTCCTTTACATGCATATTTAATTTTTAGGGATTTGATTCTTTGTATGGGTTTTTTTAGGTAGATATTCTTCATAGGTTTTACTAAATGACATAAGAAAATGTCTTGTGAAAATCACGCAACAAAGATAAATATATTACAAAGATATAGAGAAATTGTTAGATTCAAATCCCGAACTTTTCTACGGATCAAAGCACTCATATCAGACCACGGTGCCCACAGCACCTCAATCCTCCTCCGGATCCCCATTTTGGGAATATTAAAACCTGCTTTGTAATTTTCGGGTTGTTCCATCACATTGTCCTTCATCTCGCACGTCATTCTATTTGGTCACGATACATAACAAGGTAAGTTATTTTTATGTTAGTACCCTATCACTCTTATTTTCATTATTTAATTTCATTTAGATATAAAATAAAATCATTTAGAATTTACATATTAGTTTATATAAGTTATTCTATTGTTGTTATTGGTGTAGATTAACCTAAACCATAGATATATTTTTTCATATGATTTCATATTTTAGTTAATTAGTTTAAATATCTATCAACTCGGTCGATTTGGTTGAACCAACTCGCGAGTTTATCACCGAGCCAATTTAATCAAAGTTATTTTATAACCACCATTGATATATATTGCCACATTTAAAGTTGCAATTTGAATCAAAACTTATCAATCGAATTATGCCAAACCATATTAATAATAAAGCCTTATATTATTTTCCCCGTGAGCCTTAGAAATCGACTCACCGAGCCAAACAAGCACCTACAGTTGAGCCAATAAATAGCTTGCAGATACCACACGACCGGAGGGCGAGCCATCTCAGGCGAGATGAGCCCTTAAGGGCTTTTTAAAAATAAAGCGGTGATGTGTGAAGTCACACCACCATGCTTCATTCGCAATGTATTTTAAATCCTTAGTTCCCCATTCTTGTCCCAATGTGGGATTAAACAAATACATTAAAATACATTAAAAAATAATTGATCACTGCTATAGTGAATGGGGAGATAGGTGGTCGATGGTATGGGGAACCATAGGGAACGTGGTAGTCAGCGATAGTGTTATTTGAGGGATGCGTAGAGTGTGCCACTTGGTGCATAAGAAGACAGGGGTGTGTAGGAAGGGTGCCACCCCTTATATAATACACCATGTACAACCCTTAGAAAAATAAAATAGTTCGAGGCGCATAGATATAGGTTTTATATAGTTTATGATATAATATAAACTATAGAATATAGATTTATATAGAATATATAAAATATATTATTATTTAAGATTATATAGACTATATAATTTTATATACATTTTCCTTTTTTATTATTATTATAAAACATAGTTTATAACAAAGGAAGATTTTAAACTATAGTATATAAAAATATATTTTATATAACTATAAAATATGGGTGGAACCTTTAAAGGGGTCGAGAAGGACATGAGACAAGTTTTCAAAATTCAAAGTGAAAATAATGATTTTACATCACTAGGGACAAGATGATTGATCGGACCAAATTTGAAACCCCTATTTTCATGGACTCTTGTCTCCTTTGTGAAAAAGGTTTCACTTTGAATTTTACCGTCTATTTTTAAGATCTCGTATTAACCTAAAAAATTTAAAAAACTATAGAGATATATAAAATATTTCACATAACTATTTAAACCTTACCTCTATTTTCCAGGACTTGGTAATTCTTCTAAGTTCTAGTTTTCACGCAAGATTAAAAACTTTGAGGAGGTTTCCACCTGTGCTCACCACATTTTTCATCCGGAGATGGAAGGGGAGGGGTTAAATAGGATACTAAAAACTAACCATATAACTTCCCAACCTTTTCTAACTTTAGGATTAAATTAAATTATTTAATCGTACTTTGGTACCATGTCGGGATGAGGAGACGTAGCATATATTAAAGTTATTAAATAAACATTGATGAATTCATATAAATAAATGAATGCATGCACAGAAAAATAAATAACACAATAACACAAGATTTAACGTGGAAAACCCCAATGGGATAAAAAAACATGGTAGAATAATTTCCACTATATGAGAAATTTTTTACATCCGATCTAGTTCAATAAAACTCCCTCCTCACTTCTACTCCATATATTTACCCAAATCCATTGAATTGATTTTGAATATGACCTATATTCATATTTTAATATCCCTAAGGGTATGGCCTTCTTAAGTAATGGGGTACACCTCCTCGATTAATATTAGTCAATAAATACCTAACAACCTAATATAAATTTTATATTTAAATAATAAGAATATAAGTTACTCTATATTATTTAACTATAAAATAAATATTATGATCACTTAATATTATACTTCTAATAGATATCACATGTTAGGAGAACAATGTGTTGTTTTCCCTCTTCAGATAAGTGGTGATGTTGGTGGTGCATAGGGGTGCCCACAACCCACCTAGATTTTTGTAGGAACTCCATCTTGCACTATGAGTGTTTGAGGGTTTGATCAAAGTTACAAATTCATTCTAAAGAAGAGCGAAGAAGACCGACACACAACAAAAGTAATATCTAAGAAATCAAGGAACACATAATGTTGAAAATCTAGAATCCAAGCAAGTCTAAGACCATACATAAGGGTCAAGACTGTACATATGGTTGTGGCATAATTTTATGGTTCTATCTAGGTAGAGTTTTTGGAGCCAATTTCATCAACAAAGAACTTTTAGTATCAGATCAGCCTATGTTTGTACTTAGATCATTTAGAGTCTCTCGGATCCTCACAAAATAACATAATTGCAATTTATCATTTCTGTTTTTATAATTGTCAGCTCAATAATCACTTTGTAAAGTGTTATTCTAATTTGGGAAATTAATGTTGGATGTTAATAAAATTAGAATATCCTCATGTTGAATTAGTTCATCCTTTTATGTATGTTAATTAGAAACACATTAAACTCTTAAACGAGAATGAAACAAGAAAATTACAAATAATCTGAAATCAAAATCATCCACCCTTGGGGAAATGAGTATCTTTCTCCTTAGAAATTTCCCTACCCTTGTGGCCTCCTTCTTTTGAGCTAAACTATAAATGTCATGAGTATCCCACTCTTGTGTATAATAAGTGAATGGTCGTTTAAGTTACGCCACATGAAATGAGAGTAGTGTGCTAACCCTAGGTGTTATTTTTCCTTTCAAATAATGAATAAAAATAATCATAATGTGCAAAAATTTGTGAGATAAGGTTGTGGTAATTATCCTAGCATTAACCTCATGGTGGATCATACACATTAAAAATAGAAATAAATTAGTCCTAAGACCTCTTAGGTAGTTAGTCAAAAACAAAGCATTAAAATATATACCAACAATTGGAATAGTGCCCAAAAATATTTTTTTAATGCATAAAGTGGATTTGAGTTCTCTCTTAAAATATGTGGTTTCAAATTTGGTTTCCTAATAACAATAAAATGAACTATTTCATATGGAACCACTTTCCTTGAAAACATGAATCGCTAGTTGGGAAAAAGTTCTATAAAACTCGTGTTTTAAAATAATGTCGACAAAGATTAAAATACACAACATAATTTTGATAAGAATAAAAGTAAATGAGTTGTATTTTGGTGATTAAATATTATAATGAAATTAGAGACTTGTAAATTGGAAATGAGCATGTATGTTCCTAATACAAGTTAAACATTGTATAAATGAATAATTTAAAACAAGAATAATTAATTATGATGAAGATGTAAATAAATTATTTAACAAAAAGAATTTAATTATAACAAGATGTAAACCATGAAATCTATGTACATGGTGGATTAAGACTTTATTTCATATCCCTCTCTCTCTTATGGATTATATTATTGTTGAGTTTCGATCTTTTAGAGCTAATATGGAATTTTTGTCATGATTGTATGGATGTGTGCATGTGTGGGGGTGGATTCATCATTTTTGGTTGAGGGAAAAGGTGGTGTTAGTGAAGGGAGGTATAAGGAGTTGTATGTTTTATATGAAGGAACCAAGGGGATTCGTGCTATTCTTAGTGGAGGGATAATTGTTTATTGATATATTATTTTTCATGTTTGTTTTAGAGGAACAAAAGGCTATCCAAAATTCCTAGCAGAACAATAAGTGGTTGTTTATAATGATGATATCTCCCTTGCAAGTCTCATATGTAGAATTGGTAGTGTAAATCCTTATTTTGGTGAATTATTCTTCTTGCTCTCTTGTTAACTTAATGATTTTTTTACACTTTGGTTTATCATTAGAGTATGATTCATCTATTTGATGAAATTTGATAGTTAATGCATTGGTATGTTTTTGTATGCATGAATGTTGGGGATTTTTATTTCCACAAGTGGAGGGATACATGTGATTATGGTGTATGGTTTTTATGATTTTATGTGGAGGAAACAAAGGTTAGAGAGACTAGCCTTAATGGAGGGATAAGTGCATAGGGATAAGGGTATTTTTCATGCATGGTAGGATGAAATTATTGGAGGAACCAAAGTCTTGTATTTTTCCTTTATGGAGGGATAAGTGGAAGTAATGACATAATATTCCCCTTGAAAAACCATTTGATGGTTTAGTTGTGTTATGTATAATGCAGATTTTTATGTGGATATTACCTTCTCCCTTGTACCGGTTATGAATTGAGGTGATGTATGTTACCCTATGGCTTAGGAATTGTTGTGTTTTTATGTGGGCCCAAGTGATGTTGCTTAAAAAATGTGTCCATGTTTTGGCCATGTAATTTGTGTTGGGGTTACACTGGAACTTGGTGATAGAATGTGATGCTTCTCGGATATAATCGACGCTTTGTAGAATATATACATAGATTAATAACTCACATCCAAGTTGTTGCATATTATCTCCAAGGATGTATTATTATTTATGTATAATTTATTCCTATAAAACCTCCTTTTATGTGGTTCAATTAACATGTTATAATATTTGAAAACAAAAGTTTAGCTTTGATTTCCCTAAGAAACCATTATACTCTGTCATATTCTACTTTTAAGTTACTAATAAGTACAATATAACATTTTATACATAATATTGGGAGCGTGGTAAAAGGATAATGAAGGTAAAAAGGAATACAAATAGACTATTCTGGGAACCCATCAACTAGTTGTGAGATATGTGCATAACACTCTAATTTTCACATAAAATTGTTGTGGGTTGGATCTACAAAAATATGAACTTAGAAAGCATGCTTTGAATCCATATTGACTCATGTATAATAGAAACAACACCACTATATTCAACTTCTAAAGTAGAAAAATAAATAGTAGTATGTTTTTTATACGACCAAGTCATGATACATCCCGAAGATGGAAGATTTATTCGATAGTCGAATTGTGATCCTTTAGATATCCTTCAACTATTTTTCCCACTAGAAGTATTAATATTTTATGTTATTTCCCCTATAATTGTAACCATAAATTTATATTTTTCCACTTGACTTGTGCACAATCCCAAAATTATTAGTACAATGATGATACTATCGAATGTGTTTAGTGACCTACAATTGGATTTCATGGGGTTCTTAATTGTAGCATGATAAATATATAATAAAAATATATATCGGATCCAATCATGTGTATGATTTAAGTATATTATAATTTCAACAAAATACCTATAAAATTTACAATCAATCGAAGGAGAGCAATACTTGATAGAAAGTGTGATACCAAATTTAAAAGCACTCATGATGTACTTGTAGTTTTCCATGTTAAAGTGACTTATAATATCTTGATCATATTTTGGTTGTTGAAAAATATCTTTCTCCAAATGTGAAATATGTAGAACAAGGAAAAATATAACAAACCCATGTCACTCATCTCAAAATACTTTATTAACCATGGTTTGAAATCATGAATCTACTTTATTAAAGCTCCCATGATAATTGAGTCATCAACATTGATGGCTAGAATCAAAAGTTACCATCTATTTCCTTGGTGTATATTTTTTTTTCAAAGGAATATGCGTAAGAAAATAATTAATTACAAATATGTTGATATTTTCATACCAATATCTAGATGCTTGTTTCAATCCGTATATGGATTTTTCAATCTTCATGCATAATTGGAGTTCTCACTACTAATAAACCCTAGAGTTTGGGACATGTAGATTTATTCCTACACGTATCCATGTAAAAAGAAATTGTTGACATCCATTTGATAGATTTTCCATCCCTGCTCTATAGCCTATGAAAATAATAGTTGCATGTAATTATATCAATACATAGAGCGAAGGTTTCATAGTAACCAACACCTTCACCTTGTAATTTTTATGGTTACAAGTCATATTTATACCATTTAATGGAATCATTTTCTACATTGTTAGAGCACTACACCCATTTACACCTCACTATTTTTCTACTTTTGTTAAAAGGAAATAAATCCCACATGTTTTTAATTTTCAAAGACTGAAGCTATTCTCCCATAGATTCTTAACATTCATGATGCTTGGAAGCTTGATGATAATTTTTGGATCATTTTTCATTGCCATCTATGTCAAATGTACAAAACCATATGAATATTTTTATTTCGTCTTTCTTTTATATCTGGAATCTCCTTCCACGTCACTAGCCTTAGTGTGTATTATGTAGACCCATTTTGGTATAGGTTTTGGCAGTTTTGTAGGCACATTATGAATAAATTATTGCACTAGTGGTGGAGGATTAATAATAACATCATCATCATAAAAAAATGTTTAATCCTCAATTTGAGAAATAAGATGAATTGTTTGATGAATAAGATGAATATTGGAGGGGTTAAATGATGATAAAAATAGAAATCTTGTATAAATAGATCACCATGATTAATAGAGTTACACATTTTTATGGTAACTGAGAGGTTTTACTTGGGGCCCTAACCCATTAAAAGGATATTACAATACATCATCACATGATATAAACATATTAATATAAAGGAAATAAGGGAAGAAAGAGGATTACAAGAGAGGAACTCCTAGGGAATCAAGGTCCCTAGTATAATGAAAACAACACATCCCTTGCTAATGGTAGGGTTGATTTTTGTTAAGAGGTGTTGTGATATTTATAGTAGGCCCTCTTTTTCTCTACACAATTGATCAATCTTTCTTTTCATTACACAAATATGGGCTTAGATCTTTGGGAAGAAGACCTATATCAAATCAATAGGATGAACATGTTTTTATAATAGGGGGCATACTATTTTGGGAACCTATTAAAAATGGATAAAAAGACCACCTCATCCATCACCCCTCCTAATATATTTCCACCCGAGTTAGCTCATGCACCAAAATTTATTTAACACCCACCATAGAGCTTAAAACCCCACTTGATAATACAAAGAAAAGTAATGGGAATCTATAGGGGATGGTTTTGAGGGAGATAATCCATCCACCAAAAATCCACTTTCATTTTCTTATGTTTGAAGAAACTATAAATAATTTCCATATGCATGGTTTTAAAACAACGAAGAAAATGGAAGGGTAATCCTCATAGTCTAATAGATGCATCCAAGGATAGTCTTCCACATTAAATACAATATTTGTCGAGAATACCTTTTGAGATATCGTTATCAACTAGTATATGGGTTAGAGAGAGGCCCAAAGTAGTAGGGTCATACTTTAGGTATATACAAACTTTATGACCAATAGATTCAAAGCATGACTCAAGCTAAAAAGGAAGTGGTAGGTTCGAAAGTCTAATCTAAATAGGAATTAAATTTAGAGTCTCAATAGATGGGTTGAAAGAGGGAAATATGAATTAATCATAAGGATATGCTCACATCATACCCAAGTTATATCTAGGAGAACAAAATCTTGTTCAAAAACAAAATTGAAAAACAATAAAAAAACCCTTATGCATGGATAAATAACCAAGTTGTCTAAGGTGGGGGGTTTTCATGATTATTTTATCCATTTTTTCACTTCAGGGAGGATGGGCCAAAGTATAGTACACCTATAAGTCAAGCACTTTTCAACAAGATAATTTTCACAATATATGACCCTAAATAGAAAATATTTTTTGAAAATAATTTCAAGAGCCTCTCTAACCCTAGGCATTGGCTTTCACTAGGGATCCATCCTGACGGTGACTTTGGACTATAGGAAATAGTCACCAAAAATAATACCACTTAATCCCTATTCAAGATATGCATAACCAATATCCTCTATGTATAGGAATGTCCCTAGGCCTCTAAAAAAGTTCACGACTTCTAATGGTCATGAGAATCAATCTCTACACCATCATGTCCATAGATTCATGCCTAGGGTCTGCATTGATAAGAGGATAAAATTCCTCAAGTGATTCCAAAAAAGGATGAGAGAGATCATATCGTCATCAACCTAAAAATTTCAGGCCTCTAGGCTCAATGGCGAGCCCTCTTTGTGACTAATTATGGTTAGAAAAAAATAATATTAGGGGATCGAGAGCCTTCACATTCTCACATCCTCACATTAGTAAAAAAAAAAAAAAGAGTGGTTCACTCTTCTTCTCCATGGATTTTAATTTTTATTATGAATAAATTCCCAAACATTTCTACCCAAAACTCAAAATTTGGAAACATCAAGTTTGGTGTGGGACCAAGCCACCTCTAGTTTCATGTTGTTCACTACCTTGTATGACATATGGTTATGAATGTATTTGGAACAATTGATGACCTCAACCATGAACAAATGTTTCATGTTATTTGAATGGATCATACAATTTTCCATTTCCCTCAAAGTCTCGTTATTTCTTTTAGTAGTGCCATTTTGTTTAGGATTGTATGGAGCTATGTAATGATGTTAAATACCATACTATGTTCAAAAGTACTAAAAATTCTTATTGACATAATCCCACAAAAAATCATGTGTATATCTTCTTAATAGGAGTAAGGATTTCTCTCTCAGAAATGACTTGAATTCCTTAAATTGGTCAAGACGTCACTTTTATATTTCAAAAGGTACACCCAAGTTCAACATGATAAGTCATTAATGAATGTAAGAACATACTTGGCCCTCATAAAATAGATTGGAAAGGGCATGAGATCACTATGAACAAACTCAAAGGGATTCATAACTCACAAATACTTACCTTTTAGAAAAGGATCTTGATGATGTTTTCGAGCACACAACCTCTATAAATACCATTTTTATGATGCGTAAAAGAGAGGTTCCTATACATATGAAAATCAACACGTGACCTTCAACCACACTCTCCCCAAGGTCATGTCGAGGTAGCCAATGTGGAAATGTGGATGGCTATGGATAGAGAAATGTGGTATGTAGAAAAAAGTGAATGTAAATGGGATGGGGAAGTTATCAAGGTAAAACATTATCCTCGACTCACAATAACAAGATCTGATCATTAAGGGTAAGGAAGGCCTCTCTAACCTAAACTGGTCGGATAGATGGATTTGAAATAATAGATACAAAGAAACTTCAGTCAATATGAAGATCCACGGAGATCCTCTCCAGTGGTTACAGTATGCATGTAAAACCAACATGTGCCTCGTAATGATTTCCAGACAAGGTCATGGAATATGCGAGGGATGCATGAATCCCGATAGCTTTATGGTCGATTGGTTGGAGTGGTCCAAAATGTGAGGGTTGGGTGAGCTTCCTTTTCCAGAATGGTTAGCTATCTAATTATGTCTTATGGAAGTGGTGATGACCTAAAAACTAATGATCGTAATCCTGTGTCAAGGTCCAACTGGTCTTCAAGCCCTTGCGGTTGGGGAACCTACAGATCACAACCATAAAATCTTGGTGGTTGCAGTCCTTGTATGGTCATGTACGTTTAAACTCTATTACTAGGGGCAGTCCAATATTCGTAGGCTTTTTCATCCATGATATTCAGAACGTTTAATTGTTCAATATTTTGAGTGTAGCATGTTGGTGTTGAGGACAAGAATATAGAGTCCTATATCTATGTCGTAATTAATTCAAGTCCATTCGGTTGTGGGACCAATGGATCATTGGCATATGTTTGTTCTTGTTGTGGTTCATTTATGGTCATGGATTGCAAAGATCTAATTTAACAAAGAAACTAACAACTAATTAACTGGATTAAAGTTATTATATGTTTTTGGTATTTTCAAGATATAAATGAAATAAAACAAATACTGAGAAACTATTCTAATAAAATAAATGTTTGTATACTTTTCTCGGAATTTAGAAGAAACAAAATAAATGAAAATATTCTAATCTAACAAATAAATCCTATACAGATAAAAAACGGATGTAGTTATTTACATGTGCAATGGTGTAACTAAATATATACTAATCAATTTCAAGCTTCTATAAATTACTCGATTAAATGAAATCTTTTCCAATAAGTAATTGTGGATTTGTTAAATCCTCTCCTATCTTAGATACACATGAAGATTGAAAGCTTCAGAATATTTTCTTCCCTTGTAACCTCCTGAATAGGATTTGTGAGAATCTAAGGGAAACCAAAATATATGACAAATATATTATCTCTATGTTGGAAAAGAAAGCTTCCTCTAGATATACTTCCCTCTAAACCCACAGGATAGGGAAGGAAGAATCTATCAACAGAAACTCCTATGGAAGATGTAAAGCTTCTTTGAAATTGACTTAGCTATTTGCAATGAAGAAACTAACTTTTTCTACTCTATTTGATATGTGTATGTGTATGATTCAGAAACAATAATATGAAGAAATGAAGAAAACTAACATCAACCCCAACCTAGAAATATAGAGCAATGGAAAATCTAGTTGTGTTATGCTTTGTCCCCTCAATTTTTATTTTCAATCTATTATGTTCACGTTATTCTAAGGGATTGGGAATGTAGTAGAAGCAATAGTGAGAAGATTAGGAGAAATAAAAACTTGATAGTAGTCTCTGGTAGCAATGTAGGGGAAGAGAGATGGAACAAGTGAACAGAGCTTGGTTATGTAATTTCCAGCAAGAATGTGGCAACTCAACAATACAAGAATACATAAAATGATCTCGACCATTTGCTTGAGAAAAAGCAATGAATTTATAGAAGGTAGGATGGGTTGTGTACTATCACACTTGGTAGCCATGGGGTGCCACATCAACAATGAAGGGGTAGTTTGAAAATTCAATTACACATTACAAGTGAAATATGAGATTGGCACAAGGCAATCATGCTTGAAATCAGCTAAAATGGTTCAAAAATGCACACTTAAAGTGAACTTGAGTGGAGCAACATGTGTCTTAATTCACATTAGAAGATTATAAATTTTTGGATAGGACGCCACCTTGCGTAGGGCAATGGTTACAAAACCACCACCTAGGCAGGGCGGCATTTTTGTAACTAAAGGCCAAAACTAAGGTGAAACATAGCGGGAAGCTGCAGAAAAGAAAGAAATGGCTAAGTAAGGCAATCTAGGAAACAAATAAAAGATGCAAAGTGGTTTAGGAGCTCAAACACCTTTGGAAAAGACATGAATCATCATTGGGGACCTTTTAAAACTATTTTCCAACAATGTAGCATGTGTAATTTTGGGTGCATACATATTTCCCCCTTGGAGAAGTGTTTTAGCCATGAAGAGGTGTAAAACGTAGAGTCCAAGTATGGTGTTCCCAAAATGGGGAGTTAGAAGCTATACCTGACACACCCATGTTTGAACGATATGATATCGAAAAATAAACACTAAATCAAAACGACAAGAGGACTTACCATTTTCATGGGGATAGAAATATACTTGCGCTAACGCTCTAGCCCTATGGGAACATACACTCAAAATGAAGTTAAAAAAGCATATATATATATATTAAAATAACTCATTATCCAATGAGAGTGTAGCCAAAACGATCGGTGTGAAGATGTGATCATGGCCCCAAGACCGAGAGATCCATTTGTATGAACAAAGGTTAGTATTTTATAGTTGATTGTTTGAGACCTAAATATGTAAAATGTTGAAAATCATCACCGGGGGTGGGATTTTTGAAATTTTTTGTTTTAGAATGATCCCTAGGGGGTGATGCAAGTGGGTTAGCCTTTTGCTTTTCTAAAAATGAGATATTTTTATCTTTTTTTTTTTTAGTTTTTAGGATAAATGGGACGACCCTTCCATTTTTGATAGGAAATTTACCTTGCGCATGGCGGTGGTTACACGACCTCCACTTGCTCGGGGTGGCGGTTAGAATACCACCACCCTAATCCGGTGGCATTCATAAAACCACTACTCTACACGGGCGGCGGTCTTGAAATTGTCAAGATAGTGAGCTAATTTGACCAAGTTAAACTAATTTTTTTGTTTGTAAGTTGTTTTATATTGTTTTTGATGAGCTTTCCTATCGATACATGTCACTAACTTTCTATTTTTTTGTTATGTGAATGCAAAAGGAGGAATACATTCGTTGGAGATGAGAGAGAGTGTGAATGGATTCAAGCTATCCTTGATCAATTGACTCGGGATGAGAGAGACTTGTTGCACCGAGATGGGATATGGAGGATCGCATGGGTGCCACACATTGCACCTACTAGCCATATACTGTGTGACCTCTTTTCTTATTAGGATGCAGACCGGAACACTTTTTGGTTTCTAGGTGTTAGAGGAGAGTGGACCATCACTCTCAAGGATGTGTATAAGATACTTGGAGTTCTTATACTTGGGATACATTTGACTCTTGAGACTACAGGGTCTACAACCAGAGCTAGGCATTGGGCCACTTATATAGGGGACGATGGGGTGCCAATGGGCACTAAACCGTGTATACGGATCCATTATATTGCCTCAGCCACTATCCCTACTCTCCACAAGGCCATCATGGGTATTTTGGCTTCGCAGTTGATAGGAGATACGAGCGGGGACAAGTTATTGTATTGTTGTGCTCTGATTGTTATGCAGATTGAACAATGTGGGTGGAATCATGCCTAAGGAGAAGATATTTTTAGGGATATATATCAAAAATTATACCAGGTGGTGAGGTCACGAGCACAATCATTGAGTCATCCCACATTAGTGATGAGTTGGGTGTATGAGAAGATCATCCCCTATTAGAGGGGAGTTAGGATATAGGACCCAAGGACCATCAAGGGCACAAGATGTCCTTTGGTATGTTAGTTCTTAGAGAACCACATCAGCCAGTGGTCACCTTTACTATAGTTGATTTCATTTCTACACCCATTCAGGATATGGCTGGAGTATGGGGTCAGGATGGGACTACTGTGACCACTTGTGCTACTATTGGCTAGTTAGTGGATAGATCAGTGAGGGTGGAGATTCACCCATTTGATAGGGTACCCCAATAGTTTGGGTTACCTTATATTGATGTTCTTCCTCCGTGGTAGTTGTATACATGATCATTAGGGAGTATTAAGGTGGCCCTAGGGGTGACCATGGTAAGACAGTTGTGACTCTAGGGGTCCCTATCATAGTGAGATAAGTTGTTAGTGCTCAAAAACACCTTCACTTGTGCCCCTCCTTCAGATTATGGCTGCACCTTCTCACATCCGGGAGGAGGAGCAAGAGTTACCAATTGATGTGGATACCGAGACCAAGGTAGTGATGGGGTATGATACTTGTGAGGAGATAGAGTACAAGACTTGTGAGGAGACAGGGGAGGAGACAGTGAGGACACTCACATGGAGGAGGATGAGAGTGACCTAGAGTGGAGGGTTACTTAGGAGATCTCCATGGCAGAGAGAGAGGAGATGAATGCGGAGAAGGTGACTCCATTTTTTGAGGATCCCCTTTCTCCCGAGAGAGGCAGGGAAGAGGAGTCCGCCATGGGGCAACACATTTCTTCAGAATTGGGGCAGGCACAACAGGTGCCCACAATAACAACACCACCACCAGCTGCACCAGTGGACCCTACATGGATTCCTAAAGATCTGAGTATGTGGAAACTCGTTTCTTGACCTTAATAGATAGAAATGTTAATAACTACACATTGTGTTTTTGTTTATGTTTTTATGATTTTCTAACTCGATGTTGTTTTCTTTATTTTTCAACCACTTCCGATGGTTGGAGAGATATTTTTTTCTTTTTTTTTCAGCCACTACATTGAAAATTTTCTCATCCATATGAGGAAGACTCGAGAGGAGATCTTGGTAGATGTGGGGCAGCCATTGTAGTTTGCTTGTCACATTGACATTTTTGTGCCTCTTTGGAAGGCGACAGAGATCTTATCTTCTCAAAGAAAAAAATCACCATGTATCGATGGTAGAGAGGTTGGTGATGCAGATCCATTCACATAGTGAGGCCATGACCAGTGGTCATTCTCATGGTAACTCTCACCACTCGGTGTATTCATGAAGTTGGATTCACAATAGGATTCCTTTCCATAACCGTGCACCATCTCAGAATCCCACAAATATTGGTAGGCCATTGAGCCTTTATTGCTTTTTTGTTTATTTATGAGGCATATATATAATTGTTTTTGTATTTTTGTGCTCATTGTGAGAATTTTTACCACACATAGTGTGTGATGGAATTATACACAAACTTGACTTATTATGATGATATATATATGAATATCTCTTTTTGGTTCAGCCATCCTTTGCATTAGAGTTGAATTCATTTATTGTTTTCTTTGTACATGTACTCTAGGTGTTTAGAATTTCAGATTTTATATGATTTTTAGAATGCATGTAGTGGATAATGATGTGCTAAACATAATGATTTGTTTTTGGTTTTTTTTTTCTTTTATATGATGCTGATGGAAAACACAATGTAATTTTAAAACTTTGGTTTTTCAAGAAATATTTAATAATAAAATGAACTCACTCGACTTATAACTCCACACAACTAATAATATGTGAGGGCTCATCATCGGGAGCCAGGAGGGACACAAGTTGTATGATTTTGATAAATGAAATGGCGAGGGAAAGACAAGATTTTGACAGAAATCCAATTAGAAACCTACAACCTATATCTACATAGTTTACTACATTGTCTAGAGTGTGATTTTCTTGCAAGTTTATCTATAATTAGATCCGTAGATGGCCTCCTAATTGACAAAATCTAGTTTTAATGCTTTAAATCTTTTAGGAACATACACATCTAACTCACTTTCTTGGGATTTAAGATTTTAAAGCACTTTTTATTAAATGAAATTACTTTTAACTTACTAATTTATTTGTAGAGACCCCCTATACCTTACCCCATGCTACTAGTAGGAAGCATGGGCTCATCACCAAGGACAAGGCATAGGTGAGTAAGGGAACTTCCCTCCTTTCCCAACCTCACACCACTAGTAAGAGGTGTGGGCTCATCACCAAAGGTTGGTGGGGAAAAGAAGTGTGTAAATAAAAATTTTGTATTGATTTTGACTTCACACACACACACACATTATATTTTTAAGTTTGAGTCATGCTTTTAGGAGGGAGAGCTTGCCCCTATCCTTAAACCCACACAACCAATAAGATGTGAGGGCTCACCACCGAAGTATGAGAGAGGTGAGAAAGCAATATGGGTAAAATTTTTAGAATGTTATTGCTAATAAAGAGGTTCTCTAGGAAAGATGTGACATCAAGAATACGCTAGAAAAAGCTGTGGGAAAAGACACCTATGCTGGTAGAAAACTATGACTAGAACCAAGTATGCAGGCCTTGGTAGGATCAATGTAAAAAAATTGTCTTATCTTGTTGAAATGATTAGAAATGTTGATGATAATATTTATGAATACTTGAAGAAATGTGATTGTATGTTTTTCCAATGTTTTCAAATTTTTTTGAAAGTTTCTTGAAAGATAAGTTTCTAAATTACCAATTTTACAAATGATCTAGCGAGATGAAATGCAATGCAGATGCAATAGTGTAAATGTAGAGATGCGAGATGAAATATGTGTAGTAGCATTTTAGTTGGAGCGAATTGTGATTCACTAAATTCTTAATGCTCTAGAGTACATAGGTGATATGCCCCATTTTTGTAGTCCTCTATGACTCGATATGGGCCCAACCACTTGGGCTTGAATTTCCTTCCTTCACCAGTTTTCTTGTCTATCGGAATTCAAGTCTTAATACCAAATATCCCTCACATATTTCATATTTTTAGGGCAAAAGATATGATCGTTTGAAGATTTAGGAAAAAACAGCCCAAAAACGGATCGGCGGGAATTTTTTCAAATTTTACCTCTTTTTTGTGTTTGAATTTTTTTCAAAATTCTCCACGCTCTCTGGTCGGATGCCACGTGTCGGGCCGATTGGCCGTGCAATTCTCTCTCCTTCCCTTTCGTGGGTTTTTCTTTGAAAATTTTGACTTTTCTTACACTTAGCCAATTTTTCATTGCGCCTTCCCCTTGTGACACGTGTCACACTGTGATTGGTCTGCGGGCCCCACGGGAAAAAATTTCCATTTGAACCTTCGACCAAAATACTTGGAAAAATTTCAAATTTGCCTCCGACCCCCAAACTCCTCTGCCACGTGGCAGCTTCCTATTGGCTGTGGGCCTCAAATGGGAAAATTTTCCACAAAAACTCCGCCGAGCCATAACTTGAAAAATATAAAGAGTTAGGAGGAAAAATTTACCTTTTTGGAAAGCTGAGAGAGATCTCTATCTGATGGTGCCATTTCTATAAAGCATTGAGTGCTTTAAAATCAAAAAATGTAGACTGAGGCACAAGAGAGGAAATAACACAAGGAGTTAGCCACAAAAAATGAGCTGGGGCACATTTTGGATAACAATTTTGGCGACTCAGAGGGGTCATCTACCTGCTAGATGAAAGTACCAGTAGCCTGAAGTAGTCCATTGGGCATGGAGCCATCAAATATTCTATTTAGAACCCCAACTGACTTAGAATGTGCAAGGAGGAAGATGGAATATCACATGATGGAAGCAAGGACTGCAAAACATCTCCAGGGATAGCAAGTTGTGCCAAAGCACTTAGGGAAAGCAAAACTAACCTACAACAAAACAATGTGCAAAGCACTTGGAGGAATGAAAATATAATCTAATATTTACAAGGTGGTAAATTTCCCTCTAGAAGCAACGCTTGAGATAGATTCCATTGACTAGAATCTGCAGTTCTTCACCATCCAATGAGGCCAATTGGAAAGCATTGCTATTCTTGCACTTCATGACCATGTATGGGCCACTCCAAATGGCATCAAATTTTGAATGCCTTCCCGGTTTTTCTCTATCCACATCCCATTTCAACACTAGATCTCCAACCTGAAAAGATCTATCCTTGGCCTTCCTATCAAAGGTCTTTTTGATCAAAGCTTGATCCTTTTCCATTGCTTGGGATGCCTGATTTCTGACCTCCCGCAGCTCCATCAACTCGCATATCTCACCTCCCGGGCTCAAACTCTAAGAACTCTAATTTCTTCATGAGTTCCAATGTTGGCAACTCAAGTGACATGGGCAAGATTGCCTCTCTTCCATAGACAATTTTAAATGGAGAGTTACCTGTGGATCTCTTGGGAGTTATCCTATCAGCCCATAAGGCTGATTTCAGTTTGGTATGCCAAGACCTCTGATTCTCATCAAGAGTCCTAATGATCCTCAACAAGTTCTTGTTTGTAGACTCGGCCTGGCCATTACCTTGAGGGTAATAGTTTGATGAAGTGCTTAGGTAGATCCCATTCTTGATAGCCCACTCAGTCACCTTGGATCCAATGAATGCCAATGCATTATCTGAGATTATTGTAGCAGGTATACCAAATCTGGTCGCTATCCCCTCATAAAAGTCTAAGATGCTGGACTCATTTGCTTCTTTGAGTGCTACTGCTTCAGTCCACTTGGTGAAGTAGTCCGTGGCTGTCAA
This sequence comes from Taxus wallichiana var. yunnanensis, assembly GCA_018340775.1. NCBI lineage: Eukaryota > Viridiplantae > Streptophyta > Pinopsida > Cupressales > Taxaceae > Taxus > Taxus wallichiana. The sequence continues at coordinate 245,133,036 of CM031243.1, read as the reverse complement.
AATCCATTTGTGCCCTTGACTTGAATTGGGATTGATGACTCCAATGAAGTCCAAACCCCATTGCATGAATGGCTGGTCAACTGAGATTGGATGCAATGGAAGGGCAGCAAGTCTCTCTTTTCCTATGAAGAATGCACAATTCTTACACCTCTTAATCCACGCATAGCAATCACTAAAAATTTTAGGCCAATAATAACCAACCTTCATGATTTTTAGAGCTGTCACTCTTGGTGCAAAATGACCACCAGCTGGTCCACCATGGAACTCTTCCAACACCCTATGAATCTGATTTGTGCTAATGCATCTCAACAGCACTCCATTCACATCTTTCTTGAACAAAACTCCATCAACAATGGCATATGGGACAGCCTGCAATCTGAAGTGTCTTCTTTGGGTCTTGTTCATCTCCGGAGGGCATAGGCCTGTGCTTAGGAAGTGTATTATACCTTGGGTCCAGCAGGGAGTGGGGGCAACATTGTCTTCTTCTTGATTGCCACTTGGCTCATGGCTGCCCTGGACTGTCAAAATAGCCTCTTCTTCATTGCATACTTCTTTTTGCTTCCCCAAAACCAGCTGCTCACACAATCCTTTCCCTCTTACCAGCTTGGTGATCTTGATCTCAATGTCATACTCCATGACACGGGTGATCCAACCTGCCCTTTTCTCGTTCAAATATTTGTTGAGGAGGAAGTCCTTAACCCCAGCATGTGAGACCAACAACTGGACCTTGTTGTTTGAGACTAAATGCTTGAATTTCTTCAAGCTTCTGATTATTGCTAGCACATGCTTCTCAATAAAAGAGTACTTCACCTCATAGTCATCTAGGCTCTGGCTGAAGAAGGCAATTGGCTGCTCATCATTATCCTTGTTCTGCTGTACCAAAATGGCAGAAATAGTGTCATTACCTCCAAATGCATAGAGGATGAAATCCTTGGAGAAGTCCAGGTTGATGAGAGTTGGTGCTTAAGAGATAGCTTCTTTGATTGCTTCAAAACTCTCCTTTCCTTCTGCTATCCACTTGAAAGCCATGCTCTTCTTTAACATTTTGGTGATGGGATTGATAAGGGCTACAAAATTTGGGACAAACCTCGAACAAAGTTTATCCTCCCTAAGAAACTCTGAAGGGCTTTCTTGTGGCTTGGCAATGGTAGTGCTCTTATGGCTTCGACTCTCTCTGGATCAATTGCTAATCCTTCTTTGGAGACAATATGGCCAAGGAGCTTTCCTTCATGTGCAAGAAAGATACACTTCTTAGGATTCAAAGACACTCCAAATTTCCTACACCTCATGAAAACTTGTCTCAAATGAGAGAGGTGGTCTGCTACATTTTTGGAAAAAATAGTGATATCATCAAGGTAAATCAGCACCACGTTGTTAATCAAACCTTTGAACGCCATGTCCATTGCTCTTTGGAAAGTAGCACCAGCGTTGGACAACCCAAATGGCATTTTCCTGTATGCATAAGTTCCCCATTTGGTTGTGAAGGTTGTCTTGAACTGGTCTTCTTCCTTCACCATAATCTGATTGTAGCCGGAGTAGCCATCAAGTAGTGAAAACCTCTCGGAGCCAGCCACAACTTGCAAGATTTGCTCCATGGAAGGGAGTGGGTAATGGTCCTTGAGAGATGCTCTATTTAAGTCTCTGAAATCAACACACAATCTGATCTCTCCACTCTTCTTCTCGATTTGGAACCAAGTTGGAAACCCAACTAGAATGCTTGATTGGGAATATGATTCTTGACTCAATCAGCTTGTCCAATTCTTTCCTCATGAGAGGCTCCATGTGTGGATTGACTGGTCTTTGTTTCTACCTGACAGGCTTAGTATTTGGATCCAATTCAATGGTATGCTGAGCTAAGTTGGGATTGAAACCTTTCAAATCTTCATAGCTCCATGCAAACACATCAGGGAACTCTTGACACAGCTGTATGAACTCATACCTTTCTTGATCAGTTGTCATCTTTCCAATTTGCAATGGTTTGTTCTCTTCTACCAAGATGGATACTGAATCCTCTCTCTTGACCTGAATGTTTGCTTTCTCCTTTCTAAATTGATCATTGGGATTAAAAATGGACTCCAAAGTGATAAGTCCCTTGGGCAGCTTGTTAGTTCTCAGCTGTACCACTTGGTCACCATACTGTTGTTCCAATTTTTCTTGATTCTTAGCTGAGAACTCGGCTTCTTCTTGCAAGAAATGGATGATTTTCTGGTCATTCTCAAACACTTGCCAACTGACATTGTTATCTGGCACTGAAGGCCTCACAATCATGTGGATGTTTGGCTGTACCTTGTCTTGTTGAATGCTTTCCACAATGTCAAAGGCTGCCCCTACTGCTGCAAGCCTGTCAGCAGCTTGATTCTCTTTCCTAGGAATGGATTTGATGCCAAAACCCTCAAAATCTTCCATGAGGTCCCACACCCTGTTCTTGTAGCACCTGAGTAGATCATTCTTGGCAGCATGTTGTCCCTTGACCTGATTTACAATCAATTCACTGTCACCAAAGACTTGCAAGTTCTTTATTTTCTTCTTGATTGCCCAATGCATCCCTTGCACTAAGGCTTCATATTCAACAGTGTTATTAGAGCATGCAAACTGAAATCTAAAAGTTGAATAGTACCTTACTCCTTGAGGTGAAACAAGCATGGCTCCACCTCCTACACCTTGTCTACTTCTTGATCCATCAAAAAATAGCTGCCATACCTCATTGTCATCCTTGTGGTTTGGCTTGGTGATGTTAGGAATAGGCTGATTTTCTTCATGTATACAATAGACCCCTAGCTCAGATTCTTCTACTTCTTGATAAGGATCAAAAGCATGTAGCTTGTTTTCCCATTCATCAAGAGTTAGATCTAGGATGCTCCCAACCTTGGTGTCAGCTTCATCGGTGCTTGGGTGGTCTTCTTGATCAAATGCTGAACAATTGGCATTGATCTGACTTGGAGTGTAAGGCTCAATGTGAAAGTTTGTAATAGCTTGAGACATGATTTTAGCCTTAGTTCCATACCTCGCTCGAATAGCATGTGCGACCAATCAGCAGACAAATATCCCCCAATCTTGGTTGTGAAGTCCCTTGACAAGCATAGGGCAAAGAGTGCAAGGTAACAACATTTGGACATGCATGCAAGGTAAGAATCAAGTTTCTAATCACCCCAACTATTATTCTGCTGTCCCATCCATTTGTACTACCCCTTTGGATATGGTTTCACACTGGAACCCTAGGTGATCAGCTATTTGTTTAGGCATCACAGAGCTACTTGCCCCAGAATCTATCATGCAATTGTGCACTAACTGATTTCCAATGATTAATGAAACATAGAAAGGAGGGGGCTTCAACATTTTACCTTGCTATCCTCCATGATTTCCCTCAGGCTGGGCAGCATTTGTGAGCACTTTCTCTTGCATCTGAACTTGCTGATTCGAAGTTGGCCAGTCCTTCATGGTAGCTTGTAACAAGTCTCTTTGGCCTGGGATAGATAGGGATTCCCACATTGATATATTAACATTTTTCTTCTTCATCTAATCAATGATACTGAATGGTGATGAAGGATCTCTTTGCTGTCCCTTTGCTTGTACATTCACTCCTTGCATGTGGGCAGCAATAACTAGTATTTGAGTTGGTCTAGGAGCTGTTCTTGGCTGCCCTTGTGCATTTGAAATTGGATTTTGCTTGCCAACCATTTGTGGAGCCATGGAAGGTTGTGGATTGGTTGGATCTAATGGTTGTTCTTCACCCAAATTCCTTCTTTTTGACCTTGTGTTGGCTGCAACACCTTGGGAAACTCGCCCGATTCATGCCACAAAAATCCTTTGCTTGCCAATTTACCAATGTGGTGTTATTTGGGGCTGATTGCTATTGGAATGTTTCTTGTTGTTGGCTGTTTCCTGATCGCCTCATCCTCCACACCAAGTAGTTGTCACCATTAATGCTTGATTCAAAGCACCATTGAAGCACATGGATTGGTTATGAGGTTAATTGCATGGAAAACACCAATCATACTCCTGAGAAATGTTGTTATGTGTTGGGACCAATGCCTTAGAGGCAAATATGGCATTTCGATTGTAGGGCTGAAATGGTCTATTGGTAGGAGGCCTTGTTTGATTCATATTTGCAGCTGGATTAGGTGGTCTTTTTGGTTGGTATGGCTGCCTGTTAGGCTGAGCTTGGGGCTGGTAAGAAGGTCTAAAACCTTGGGCTTGTTGCCTCTTGAGAGTAACCAGCTCATTGCCTAGGTTTTTACAGTTGCTTCATGAATTCTTGAAGCTCATTTGGGGCACTTGGAGATGAAGTAGAAGCTTCATTTGAACTCTAATTTCTAGGAGTGGGAGAAGGAGCCAAATTAGGTGCTTGATTGGTATTTGGACTCTCTAAACTTGGAAACAATGGCATGGGAGGTCTAGGGGCTAGTTTTCCAGCTTGGATCAAACAATTTTCAGCCCTAATGGCAATGTTATAAGCCATAGGGATAGTTATGCCTCCCATGGACTGAATCAACATAGAAATATCAAAATTTAGAGCTTTGAGATAATAGAGAAAAGCACCTTCTGCTGTTGGCCTGATTGCCATTGGAATTCTCTCCCAAGTCTTTTGAAATTTGAAGTTGAAATCGGTCAGCTATTCATTGGGAGCTCTCTTGATGGTTGTCAGCTGCTCCAAAAGAGACAAGTTGTCTCCCTTCTCTCCAAATTTCTCATGAAGTGTTATACATAACTGATTCCAATTTGTGATAGAACCAGCTCTAAGGCTTCTAAACCATTGCAATTCTTTCCCCTTGAATGAAGATGCCAGCAATTTGACAGCCACTTGCATCTCATTGATTTCATGAATTGCATAAAGATTGGCAATGTCTTTAACATGATCACCTGGAGTTGTCTGATTTTCTCTAGTGAAGTAGGGAATGTTCTTCAAGGCTGCAATTAGAATTGGATGTTGTGCATTGAGGGCAAGTGGGCTGCTGCCTATGAAGTTGACATAGGGGTTGTTTTGTGCCATTCTAATTGGTCTTAAAACCCTTGTTGACTGAATGAAAGGCCTACCAGGTGGAGGAGTTGAAAGAGTTCTGTTTGGTGGAGATGGAGACCTTTGAATCCTTCTCCCACTTTTCCTTACTCTTGGAGATAACTACAGATATTCAAACAACACCTCTTCTTCTCCAGCTCTTGACCTTGTAGTGATTCTTCTCATGAGTTTTCAGGCCTGCACTGCTGAAACCAGTTGATTCTTCTCCTTGGAGTCGCCAGATGTGTAATTTATAGCTCTTTTGAAGCAAGAAAATTGTAGTAGATGCACATCAACTTTGCTGCAATAAAAATGAGACCTCTAAGGTCCCACCGGGCATGCCAAAACTGTTGTTACAAATCAACAGCACCCCTGGATGCAAATCAAGGTTCTAAATGATGTTTAGAGCATCCAATGTGATTGCACAACATGGAAACCTCTCTCCAAGTGTGGGACTTGTGAAAATGAGAGAGGAATCTCTAGAATAGAGGTTGGTTCCTCAAAATCCTCTGATTTAGATCTATATTTTGCACAACTACGAGTTTCTAATCCTAATTCTACCCTAGATTGCAAGGACACAGGATAAAAATGCAAAAATGAAACTAAACTAAAGATGGTGATGCACCAAAAGGAGTGGTGAAACATTTTTGCCATGTAAATAGACATAAATTCATGAAATGCAATAAGGGAAAACATACACAAGATGATAGATGCAATTAGAGGTCTTAAAATGAAGGAAAACAATACAAACAGAGGATTTCGAAAGCATTCATAGAGTTTGCATTGTCAATTCCATGTAAAAATCTCTTGCATTCCACCATCAAAGAGGTATAAACCTGTTACAAATTGTGAAAAAGGTTTGATTCTTACAACTATCACTTGCTGGAGGTGAAAGAAGAAGTTTGCAATGCCAAAAGTGTTCAACCCTCAAGAAATGAGCCAAATCTGACTTTTACAATGCATGGGTTGAGCCTAGGAGAGAGAAAACATAAAAACATGGGAGCCCATTCCTCATTGATGGAAAATGCATTAAAACAACATGGAGGACCTTACAAACCCATACCCTATCATTTTTGACCATATTGGAGAAGAATGCGACCCATTCTATATTAAATTTGGTTGTTGAAATGTCATTTCTGGCCATGGACACGTACCAAAACCGTTTTTGAATTTTCTCTCTCCAAACTGAACAAAAATTAGAAATTAACCATGGAATCATGTAGATAATTTTAACAGATTTCCAATGATATAAAGAACGTGAAAATCCAAGCTCTGGATCAAAAGATATGATCGTTTGAAGATTTAGGGCAAAAATGGCCCAAAAACGGATCGGAGGAAATTTTTTCAAATTTTACCTCTTTTTTGTCTTTGGAATTTTTTTCAAAAATTCTCTGCACTCCATCGGTCGATGCCACGTGTCGGGTCTTTGATTGATTGGCTGCGCAATTCTCTCTCCTTCCCTTTCCGCAGTTTTCCTTTGAAAATTTTGACTTTTCTTACACTTAGCCAATTTTTCATTGCACCTTCCCCTTGTGACACGTGTCACACTGTGATTGGTCCGTGGGCCCCACGGGCAAAAATTTCCATTTGAACCTTCGACCAAAATACTTGGAAAAATTTCAAATTTTCCTCCGACCCCGAACTCCCTCGCCACGTGGCAACTTCCTATTGGTTGTGGCCTCAAATGGGAAAATTTTCCACAAAAACTTCGTCGAGCCATAACTTGAAAAATATAAGGAGTTAGGATGCAAACTTTACCTTCTCGGAAAGTTGAGAGAGAGCTCTATCCGATGGTCCATTTCTAGAAAGCCTTGAGTGCTTTAAAATCATAAAATGTAGACGAGGAACAAGAGAGGCAAGAACACAAGGAGTTAGCCACAAAAATGAGTGGGGCACATTTTGGATAACACATTGATCCCTAGTGAAGAGATGATTTATCCTAGTAATTTCCCTCCCGTTACCTTTGAATACATATTTTCTCGGATTCAATGTAACACAATATTCAATGAGACAAGAGAGGATGATGTGAAGCACCTCGGGGTGATTGCAACACTTTCTCGGCCTTAGCTAGAAGTTTTTTTGACATAGGATTCCACAATCTTGTGAATAAGATCATAGAATATGTAAGTCATTTCCCATTGGTAAGTGGCACCAATGTTCTTGAGACCAAAGACATGAATGCGTAACAATAATTTCCCCAAGGAGTAATAAAGGTCATCTTTGTTTGATCTTCCTCGAAGATCCTAATTTGATTATACCTAAAAATCCATCCATAAGGGACAAAAATTATAACTAGATGTTTGTTCTATGATAATATCAATGGATAGTAGTGGGAAATCATCGTTGGGACATGCTTTGTTTATGTCCCAGAATTTAATGTAAATTTGAATCTTTCTATCCTTTTTAAGAACGGGAAGATCTTAGACACCCACATTGAGTAGTCAACCTGTTTGATAAACCCCACCTATAAGAGTTTCATAACTTTTGCTTTGACCATTAGCGCCACATTTGGTTTCATAGGTCCGGATTTTCGATTGATGGACTTAGAGTCGACTTGGTCACTAGGTTGTGGAATGCCACATGGGGAGTGATCCTTTTCATTTCTTTGTAATTAAACATGAAGGATTTTAGATGTTCTTTAAGAATTTTTATGTGTATCTCAGTAATTCCTTAGGAGTAAGTGAAGAACCTAACTTCAAAATCTTTGGGTCCTCCTCTATCCCGATATTGATATCGATCATCCTTTCGATCAAAGAGGCATTACCCTCTTCCAAATCAAGTGGGGCCGAAGGTATTTCTAATTCCCCTTCCTTTTCTACCTCGAAATTTCAAGGCCTACTGAGGAGTAGGGGTCCATCGTGTGATCTCCAAAATAGGAGGAAGAGTGAGGAATGAGAGAAAATCTCCTCTTATGATGTTGGGGATGTAAATCCATATAAGAATTAAGGTACCCTAAGATATCCTCATTTTTTTATGCATAATCCAGGGTAGAAGGCATGTTCTTAGTCTCGGCGTATGCTAAGATTGGATTCATGGGCATTTTGTGAACTAAATATTCGACACGAATTAAAAGCGTGAAGTTGGTATCTTCTAATTCTTTCCTTGGAAAAAAAGTGAGAAGTAGAAGTGGCCATGGAATTAGTGAGGAATTTTTATTCACGTGGGATGGAATCAATTGAAATGAAATCAAACCCTTTTCTTAAGTTGAGCATAACAGTTTTATAGAGTTGTAAGTGTTCTACCCTAGTTTCATATACCTTTGAAACTTGGTTAGTGACTAGATGCAAATCACCCAACACTCTAATGTTACAAGTGCCCATCCTTTTGACTACTATGAGGCCAAGTAGGAAATCATCACATTATACACCATTTTTGTACATTTTAAATCTAGTTTGAAGAAAAAGGAATGAATTTCACCTCAGGAGAATTGAGAATCACACCTGCCCCAACGCTAAAGTGGCATTTTGCTCCGTATAAATTAAGATTCCAACATTTTCTTAGAAATATTGATTTTGGATTGTTCTTTTTATCTTCTTACTTTGTTTCTGAGACTTCAACAATGCAAAATCCATCAGATGGAAGAGAGCTGAGTCCCAGAGCATGTCCTATTTCCATGGAATCAAATGGAAGGAGAATGGGTAAATCATTCTCCAACATCTCAAAAATATTTGTCATGGTTCTTGTAGATACCATCTCTATGAGAGAAGTTTAATCCTTAACCACATGAATCCCTTCGATCAAGCTGGTAGCTTCTAATTTTGATGTGGAAATTAGTTTTGTCTTTGGTGTTGAACTCGTTGGCTTATTCAATTGGTTTTCAGGGAGCTCAAACACATAATATACCCATGGATTCTTTCCAAAGCATAATGAATAATTTCCCAAAGTGTAGGAATCTAACTTCCTGAAATAAAGTGGAAGGGATCACCTTCATGTGATGTATCCAAGGATGCCCGAGAATCATATTATAGTTGGTTTCTGGTCTATAATATAAAAGCGTGTAAGAAGCTGTCTTGGGCCCTATGGTATCTAACAACACTATTTCTCTAATCGATGTTGCCTTGAGGCTATCATACCCTCTCAACATGTTTCTTATCGAAGAGAAATTGGTTTCTTTGTATCCTAACTTCTAGAGAAAAGAAAAGGGGACAATGTTGACTACTTCCTGTCATTGATCATTACGTGCTTGTTGCAAAGCAATACTGATGAATAAATGACAATAAAGCAGAAGTAGATTCAACAGAACAAACATACAGATCTAACATAAGAAAGCTCTGATGTATAACACAGGTATTCAACACAAAGTCTAAATATTGTATTAATATTTCCTTCTGTTACAAAAAGCTCAAAGTCTTTTCTTCTTACTTCTATTTTTCATCTGAAAAGTATCCATCCTTGAATACAACAAGTATTCAAGTATTTATAGAAGAAGAGAAGAAAAGAAGGAAAAAACAAACCAACCACTTAATTACAAAGTATCTACAAAATATCTAAAAGTCAACTATTGACTTTTGGCAACTTGGTGGATGACATCATCCCATGGTGCAACATGGATGATGTCATCATTTGTGCCAACATACTCTTAGATATTTACAAAAATAAGATTGAGAGGAAGGAGACTATTCGTCGTCGTCTCATGGCCAAAAGGGAGTGTCTTGCTTCTGCTTGTTGCTCGGGAGAAGTGATGTTAAACTGGGCCCGATATTCCATGAACTTGCTGATCATGGGCTGAAGTTGATCCTGAGCAGGATCCTTGTGGTGATCACTGATAACTTCACAAGTTTCACGTTCATCCACGAGCCTTTCTGGGAGCTTGGAATATTCATTTCCCACCTCTATCAGGAACCCTATAAAGTCACGACAGGCCAGAAGGTTGTTGATGCATTTGGTGTCGAAAGTGGCTTCTGGCCCTAACCCTTGCGAGACGATCTCCTTAAAGATCCGAATAGTTTGGTCTGCCTTCCTCAGGGTGAAAGAAGGAGTGAGCAAGCCTAGGGACATTCTCAGGATGATTTTCTCCATCTGGTGCATAGCCTCCAAGGCTTCCTCTTTGACTTTATCTATCTTTTCGAGGACAAACTCCAACTGATCAACCTGGTAGTCCAAAGTAGAAAGGATTTTTTGGGCGCTCTGGGGTGATCGAAGATGCCGAACTTGACTAGATCTTTGACTGAACAGTCGAGCATTTTCTAGAAGGTCTCATGCTGCAGCCTAGCATGGTCCAACTCTTTGGAGATGGGTCCCGCAATCACCTGGAGTGCCTTGTTTTCCTGATTGATGTTCTGATACAACTCGGTGAACTTGACGATTACTCCCTCACTTTCCTTGAGGATTTGGTCTCTCCAGGTGGATACTGCCATACCTTGCTCACCGATTTTGGTGTATTCATTTATCTTATCCTGGCTCAGGGGCTCAAGAGTTTTGGTGGTAGTTGTAGGAGGTGCATTGCCCATTTTCTGCAAGGCGTGGAGAAGATGTTTATTTTGCTCCTTTAATAGCCTCTTTTCTTCCTTTGCTTCCTGAAGTTTCTTGCAAAGGGCATCCACTACAGATAGGGCCTCTCCCTGAAGGCTTTCAGAAGATGTTCCCATTGTGACTTGGGTCACTATATAATCTTTCAGAGACAGATCCTTTTTATCCTTTAAAGGATTGGGATACACTATCTCCATTACTCTCTCTCCCGATGCACTCTGAGAGAAGCGGGTTATAGGATTTTTCTTCTTAGCCCCCTTTTTTGGGATGACGGAGAAGTCCATCGGTGTGATAGGAACTTTCCTCTTTTGCTGGCTCAGATGCTGGGAGATCCACGCTAGACTTATGGGAGTGGGACCAGAAGTGGAAGAGGGGGTAGCTGCAGTAGTGGAGGGAAAGTGCGTAGAGACACTTGGTGGCGGCATCGAGAGGGAGGCCGAGAAAGTGCTCACAGGGGAAGGGACACTGCAGGGGAGGAAGACGGGAAAGGAAGGGAGCGAGAGATGAGAGAAGAAATGGTGGGGGACAGCTCCACGAGAGAGAAGAGAAGATGGATGACGAGGAGGGGGAAAGAGAAGATGGGGGAGAGGATACGACCAAAGGAATGGTGGTTTGGGTCACACGAGGAGGAGAGAAGGAGGAGAGGAGAGAGGACAGAAGGGACCTCATCAGTTGTAAGAAGTGGCAACATCCTGAGTGGATGTGCCCATCGGAACATCTTTGGCCACTTCTTTCTCTGGAGATAACAGCTTCACAACATATTCTTGTGTAGTGAAGGGGGACTCTCAGAGCTCCTTTCGAGCAAAGAGCTCGATTCACCTTCCTTATCCTTGCCTTTGACCTTTGGCAGATGCTTTGGCCTAAGGTGTGTTGCCCAATGGTGATGTAGTGAAATCTACCCCGAGGTAGATGAGGCCATTCATCCTGCACCAGTGCTCTATCCACCGCAGAGTTTCTTTGACCCTTTCTTCAATGGTCTGGGGTGCTTTTGTTCTATCGATTGCAGTAAATGGCCAGTTGTCCCCATCATATGTCAAATATACCTGATCAACTTCTTGATCAGTAGTTTGATAACCTTTTGGGATGATGGCCATGCCATACTGAATGATCTCTACCAGGGCCAGGTGAGAATGGTCCTTCCTTCTAAGCTCGACCTCATGATATAGGTCGATATAAATGTCCTCGATCTGTGGAATGTGGATAGGATTGATTTTTTCCTTGGGAAGGTAATTCCTTGGATCAAAAGTGGGCCTTGCCAGAAGTTGTGCTTCAGATTGAGTAGTTCTAGCTCAGCAACCATTTCCCAGGCTTTGTGGTGAGAGATGCATGTGTATCTACCCACTGTAAGGGGGAAAGGAGTTCCACCCTTCTTTCTCTTCAGGCACTTCTCGTGGTATGTTATGAGCTATCTGGATAGCTCCAACAGGATCAGCTTGGGGCCGGCATATCTCGGCAATTTGGTGGGCTCACCCAAGAAGTTAGCTGCCCTGAGATAGGTGAAGGTGGGAAATTGTGTAAATAAGGCCCCCCACTTCTCTGTTGCTGTGAAAATGCTCTTGGTCATTCGACCGTGAGTCATGTTTGGCCTCAAAAGGTAGATGACATTGTAGAAGAAAGGCATCGTTAATTTTGGTGAACTGTGAGATGTTGTTTTCTAGCTTCAGCTCTGGGTAGTACTCGTATATTCTCACTGGGGCCAAACCCCGCATCGGCTCAATGCTGGATAATCCCTTTCCGAGGCTGCAGCATAAACTACGTAGGAGTTCATGTAGAACCTCCCCTGTTGTGGTGAGTTGTTGGAGCTGCTCGGATATGGTGTACTACTTATTATCTCCGCCCACTCGAAGCATTGATCAGGTACATTCTTGTTCATGGTCTCAGGTACCTGAGCATCCATTTATGAAAGTAATGGGTGTCAGAAATCCCAAATACTCTACTTAGGAATGTGATAGTATCACTCAGTTCCTCGGAGAAGTCGCTACGGTGAATAACCTGTGGCCATCTGGTTACCACCTTCTTGTTCTTTAGGTACACCTCATTCATCAGTTGCATGCACTGGTCTTCATTGTCCTCCCATGCCTTAATGCAGTCCTCTTGGCTCACGGCCACGAAATGCCGGTGGTGAGGGATGCCAAGCATGATTTTGAAGTGTTGGGCGGTAAGGTTGATCATGACTTCGCCCTTCTCATTTTGGACACACCTTGTGTCTTTGTTGTAGCAGTGGGCCACTACCATCATGAATTCATTGTTCACTGCACTGACGGGGATCCCCCAGCAAAATGCAGGCCACTACCTACTAGTTTGTCCATCCAAGGACTCCCGTGACTCTCCTGGTTCTGGCCCAGAAATCTTCCATATCGATGTGACCGAGCTCAGAGTCTCTTATATCCAGGTCACATTCTACCTGAGACTCGGGCATTCTGACCCTTTGGTACTTGTATTTCATTTCTTCTTCAGTAAGCTTGGCTTTACCTTTTGACTTGGTTGGCCTCTTGCTTGATGTAGACATATGTGGATCTGAATTCAGTTGCTGATCTGCAAGAAGAAGAAGTGAAACCCAATGCAAAAGAGCCATGTTAGCTGTTAGATCTTCCATTAGAGTATTACAGAATGAGGAGTTAACAATTTAAAGGCCTCAGTGTAGGGCGCATGAACACTGCAGGCTGTAGGGTTAATAGTATGGCGCACAGAAGAAGGGTGTTACAAGGAACAAATTAGCGCCAAAGGGCGCAGGCGCATGAGGACACTGCACATGACATTTTTGTTGTTGTAAGCAGAAGTGTGCCTGCGCCATTCATATGTGTTTTATACTGGGCGCAGATAATTTTCATGTTGCACGGGGGACAGGATGTGCCAATGGCGCATATATTTTTCATGTTACATGGAACTTTGGTGCACCGAAGGGCGCAGGGTTGATGTGTGTAACATAGGACTTTATGTGCGCAAAAGGGGAACTTGGCGCGGCGTAGGGAAGGTTTGCATGACATTGTGTTGCTATAAGAGAGATGTGCACCCGCGCATTTTTATTGTTTTTATGTAGTTTTATACTCACATGGCACAAGTAATTTCATGTTGTAAGTAGGGAAGGGCAGTGCACCTTTCTTCGGTGCGATTGTATTTTATGTAACAGGCGTGGCGAATGCACCAAGAGGAAAAAACATAGTTTTAAACTAATCTTTCAGGTTTTCTCTTTCCTGACAGGCTTGTGATCTTTCAGGCCTCTTTTACAGGGTTTTTTGGATGGTGAAGGGGGCACAACAAGGAGATCCAAGTGATTTTTGAGGCAGAGCCCTCCTTACCAGCAGATCTGGAAAGAGGAGGAAGAGCTTGGGGGAGAAAGACAACAAGAACAACAAAGGGGGGGTTTAACAAATCCATTGCCTCCTACCATACAAATAATCAAAACAAAACATAGGAGGAGTAAGAACCACCTACCCGGAATATATAGAATGTGAGAGATGAAAGTGGGGTCCACGAACGTGACACGAGGATGACAGGCGTGCTGACAGGTGTAGAGGAATAAAGTTAATCATGTGTTTTCAATGGTGAAAGTGACAGGGTGGATGCGCCTATATATAGGCAAAGGTGCAATAAATGTGCCAACCACTTTTTCAAGAGGTGCATCAAAACATGTGTCGACACGTAAAATGGTGCCCTTTGGCACGGATAAACGCGTGTCAACACAGAGATACTTGCGCCTTTGGCGCAATTTTAAGACTATCAACATCTTATTCTTGTGCCCTTTGGGCACACCAAAATATGGCACAACAATTGATGTGTCAACATGAAGGCATGCATGTGCCTTGGTGCACGCAAGAATGGTGCATCACGGGAAGGTGCACCAAAACATGTGTCGACACTCAAAGGGTGCGCCAAAGGAAATGAAGGGGGCACAGATTTACTCTATGTAACATAGATAAAAGGTGTGCCTAGCCAAAAAGGGACCAAAATGGCTAAGTTCGGAAAACTAGATTTCCGGAAAGGGATTTTGCAATGTTCGAACGCAGAGGGGTCCACGACGAGGGACCAGACAAAATTTTGGTATGGTTACCTATAAAATTTCCCTTGTCAATTTTACAGGATAACAACTGGCTCTTTCTGGGGACTATCTTTGAGTGAAACTCAAGGGTAGAGAACCCAGATCAACATGTGCCTATCCATTGGGTAAGAGAGTCAAAAAAAGGGCGATGAAAAGAAAACACACGACCAACAAAAGCAAACACATGAAAAAAAACACATAAAAAAGCAAACTATACAAAGAAGAGAGCAAGCTCTACTTCCTGAATATTTTGAGATGTTGCCCGCTATAGGGAAGCGGGAGATCAGTTCCATCTAGATACGAGAGATAGAAGCTATTTTCTCCATTGAGCTATTTGATCTTGAAAGGCCCTCTCCATAGAGAATCAAATTTCCCATGCATGCCCTTTGGCTCTCTTCGTTTGTCCCACAAAAGGACGAGGTCTCCCACCTGGAACTCTCTTTGCTTAGCTTTTTTATCGAACATCTCTTGACTTGATTCTGATGTTTGGTGATCCTGTCGACCACTCTTACTCTCTTTTCTTCAAGCTCTGATAGATACATGATCCTCTTTTCAAGAGAATTTTGGAAAGTCTCATCTTCAATCGCTCGTGCCAAGTGCAGAGCAGGAAGTTCACGTAGAAATGGGAAGCTCGGTGTCGGTTCCATATAACACTTGAAAAGGTGACATGCCGAGAGACCTCTTGGGAGTAATGCGGTCCACCCACAAAGCGTCATATAATGACTTGTGCCACATTCATTGATTCTCATCAACTAGCTTCCGTATGATGGTCACTAAGTTTTTATTACTGGATTCTACCTGACCATTTCCTGGGGGTAATAATCGAGGCGTGAGCCAAGGTTATCCCGTATTCATAGAAAAAACCAACAACTTCTCATGAGGAGAAGTTGGAAGCATTATCAGCAACAATCTTGTTTGGAACGCCAAACCTGACAATGATATTTTCTTTGATGAAACTGCAAACAACCTCGGAAGTGGCATGTTTGATAGGTATGGCTTCCACCCATTTCGTGAAGTAATCTATTGTTGTCAGGACATAACTATGTCCGCACTCGATTGGGGATTGAGTGCACCGATAAAATCGATTCCCCACTACCTGAATGGTTCATCAATGATGACCGGCCTGAGGGGAAAAGTAGCCAATTTTGGCTTACCAACAAATTGCTGGCAAGGCTCACACTTTGCTACCCAAGTGGTTGTATCCTGGAAAAGTGTTGGCCAATAGTACCTAGCCCGGATGATCTTGTGTGCCATCATGGAAGAGGAGAAGTGACCACCACAGGCTGAATCATGAAAACTTTGAAGTAACTTTATCTCTATTGTGGTTTGTCAACACATCGCAAGAAGATGCCATCTATTCCACGTTTGTATAAACCGTCATCCCAGATGACATATCTGGCTGCTCTGAGCTTTATAGCATGCTTCTCCTTTGTAGTTAGATGGGTTGGGCATTCACCATAAGTGAGAAAGAAAGCAATATCAGAATACCATTCGTCGCTGGTCGCGACAAATAGAACCATGGGTAGTGAATCGGCTTTCTCCAGCTTGGCTTTGTGCTCCATCGGTGCAATCATCTTTTCCGTCAGGGTCTTCTGAACCTCGTTTTCAGCCATGAGCTGACAAAGGCCCTTGCCTCTTACCAACTTAGTTCGGTTTTATATCTAGATCATACTCTTGGACTTTTGCAATCCAATTTCCTCGCAAACTCCCTAACTCCTGTTGAGTTAGGATGGACTTGACTGCCGTGTCAGGGACCAGTACCATTGTATGAGAATTTAGAATGTAATACCTGAAGTTCTTGACTGCTTTGACCACGGTGAAGGCATGCTTTTCCAACTGAGACATCTTTAATTCGTGAGGCTTGAGAGGAGAGCTCATAAATGCAATCGGGGATTCAACATCCTCATAATTCTTTTGCATTAAGATAGCCGATATGGTATGCTCAGATGCATAGCTATACATGATAAAATCCTTGGAGAAATCGGGACATACCAGGACTGGTGCATGAGTGATGGAGGCTTTTATATCCTCGAATGACTTCTTTCCTTCTTCGCTCCATCGAAAGTTGGTGATCCTTTCATCATGTTTGATATGTGGTGAGTCTTTTCAGCAAAGTCGGGAACAAAGCGCCTGAGAAAGTTCACCTTTTCCAAAGAAAGAGTGAACGCCGGTTTTGCTTGTAGGTAAAGTAAGGCTCTGAATAGCCTTAACCCTTTCGGCATCTATCTTCATTCCTTCCTTGCTTACAATGTGTCCCAACAACTTTCCTCCGTGACTCCAAAAATAGACTTTTTCGGATTCAGGGAGATCCCATGCTCTCGGCATCTAATCAATACTTGCTCCAAATGATCGCAATGATCATTTCATTGTTTAGAGAACACAGTTAAGTCATCCAAGTAAACTACGATGACTTTTCCCATCATTCCTTTGAATGCAAAGTCCATGGCCCACTGAAAAGTGGCGCCGGCATTGGTCAGACCAAAAGGCATCCTGCTGTAAGTGAATGTACCCCAAGGGGTAGTGAATGTTGTTTTGAATTGGTCTTTGGGTGAGACTTCAATCTGATTGTAGCCTGAAAAACCATCAAGCATGGACAACATTTCTGATCCAGTCACTGCTTGCAGAACCTGATCCATTATGGGAAGGGGTAGTTGTCCTTCAAGGAGGCTTGATTCAAGTTGCAAAAATCTACGCAGATGCGTATTTCACCATTCTTCTTGCGTACTGGCACAATGTTTGCCACCTAGGTACTGTGATGGATAGGAAAAATGATCCTTGCATCCAGCATTTTCTGAATTTCAGCCTGGATAGTACCTGAGATCTTAGGATTGTAGTGTCTCTGCTTCTGGTGAAAGGGTTTGACATCCTCTTTCAATGGGATGTCATGTTGGATGTCCTTTGGCTTGAAAGACTTTAGATCGGCATAGGACCATGCCAATACATCCATGTATTTCTTCAGCAATTTGACAAATTTCCACTTTTCTTTGGTGTGCAACATTTTCCAATGTTCACAAACTCATGGATGTTCTACCGAACCTAAATTGACCGGTTCGGTTTCTGGGGAGGAGTTAGGATCATCTCACCTTTTCTTTTTGACAAAACGATCATGCCTATCGAACAACCGCTCTAGGAAACCAAACCTTTTGGGATTTTATTTCCTTTGAGCTGACATATGCCATCGTTTCCTTCGGATTCCCATTCTTGATCAGTAATAGACTCATGGCATGTGGAAGTGGATCCTTCAAAATGAAGCTCACTAAAATTTTCTACTTTTCAAGAAAGGCAATGAGTTGATTGTCATCGTTGAATACCAGTGCTGAGAATTTTCCGCACGCTTGGGTGGAAAACCACCTCAATGGTATATGTGTTCTATTTTCAAACCCGGGTGAGGGAGCATGAGGGATGCTAAAACGGACAATGAATCGGCCATGTCATTCTGAGCTCTGGGATGGATTTTATTGAAAAAGCATCAAACTCCTCGATGTTGTCCCATACCGCGTTGTGGTAATGTCTGAGCCTTTCATTCTTCACTTGGTATATCCTTTTAACTTGATTTACGACCAGCTCTGCATCACCTGTACTTTCAGATTCTTGATTCCTCTTTCCTTTCATGGCTTGCATGCCAAGTAGCAAAGATTCATACTCAGCAGTATTATTCGTGTTGAAAAATTACAACTTGAAAGAGAGAGGAATAATCTCCTCTTTGGGAGATATTAGCACGGCTCCAGCGCCGCACCCACTAGTCAGCGCACTGCCATCAAACTGCAAAGTCCAGATCTTGTTAAGATCCTCTGCTTGGATGAGGACATCCATTTTGTTAGACTCGGTAGACAAGAAATAGTTTCCCATCCCTGATGATTCGAAGAGAATTTGGGCTTTGGGGTCATCGGAGTTAGTAACCAAGTACTTCTTTTGTGATTCCGGCTCCAATGTTTGCATTATACCTTTGACGGGGATTCTAGCCTTAGACCAGTCCATATGAATCTCCCCTCCAACTTCACTGCAAAAGCTCCTTCCTAGTAGAATTTTGTATGCTGCTGGAATATCAGCAATGAGGACGGTCATCTTTACTCTTTTCTCTGGGAATGCCGCAAATGCAAACTGAGCATCCTTGATTTGACCGATCAGCGGAACCTGCTTGGTTTCCAAGGAATAACATCTGCCAAAAGGCTTGGTAAGGGTGAGGCCCAAGGCATGGGTGACTTTTGCTGGCATGATGTTATCGGAAGCCCCATAATCAATTATGCAGTTGCTTAGTTTGTGGCCATTGATTAGGAGGGAGAGATAGAAAGGTTCTATCTTTGCCTGACGCAGATGTTGAGGCAACATTTATGCGAGATGCAGGAGGAGTAGAAAGGATTCCTTTTGGGGAAACCTGAGTAGTTATGACAGCTTGGCTTTGGATGTATTTGGTCAACCTTACAAGCTGCTCGGGATTTGACTGAAGATATTTGGCTTCAGACATCTAGATTTTGGTCTTTTTAGCATGATCAATTATATCAAACGTGGCCAAGGGTTGTGTTGATGAAGGAATGAGTCCCTCATTTCGCAATGGTAGGGTAGGATTACTGGCCTTGATAGGAATATGAGAGGCTGATTCGGAGGGGAGATAAGGGAAAAAGATATTTTCGAAAAAGACTTAATAACAGCCGAAAGGAAGGGGATTACCTCTTTTACGATGGTTGGAGGCGTGTTTGACGGCCTTTCTTTTCATCTTGGTAGCAACTTTGCTTCTTTTTCCTTCGAGAGGGAAAAAAACATAGATTGTCTCACTTGCATATCCTTGGGTACCCTCTTCTTCATCAGATTCTTCCTCATCAAATTCCATATACCCGATAGTAGAGTCGCCAATTCGGTTCACCGACATCTTGATCATCTTCACCTGGCGATGAAGGTTCTTCATAATTTTTCTCCTCTTCTTCGATTTCAGCTAAAGCATTGACCGGAGGGGCCTCAAGCGCCAACCGTGGAGCAGCTGCGGGTAGGCAGGGCCTTTGTGAGATGTTGTTAGAAGTAAAGTTCCTCTCGTGGAATATCCCAGGTACGAAGAGCCTAGGAGAAGCTGAGCTAGCTGCTTTTTTAATGCGAGCAAGTCATTTGCCATCTTTTGGAATGCCGGATCGGATGAAGTGGCGGGAGAAGGATCAAAAAGCTTTCAGCTTGGATGGCTCTCTTTTTAATTTGCTAGATATTAGCAAGTTATCTTCAATCCGTATGGCAGCAACTTGGGCGAGAACCAGAGTAGTGACTTGTTCTTGCAAGAGTAAGAAACTTACTTTTGAGCTCATGGCATTCACGAAGAAACACTTCTAATTTTCTGGTGTTGGGAGCATGGTAGGTGGAACTCGATTGATTAGTGAGTTGAAATGGGTGATGAAATCGCGCATGGTTTCATTGACCTCCTTCTTTAGGTGAGTGATCTTTGATAAGCAACATGAATGCGTCCTCGAAGGCTTATACCTTTCTTCAAATGCAGTCCGTAAGGTGGCCCAACTAGTAATAGATCCGGCGGCAAATGCTGAAACCATTCCACTGCGGGTCCTTGTAAGGTTTCTAGAAAGAGGTGAACTGACACATCTTCATGGGTCACATCTAGGATACTGCATGACATGATGAATGCGGATATGTGTGAATCTGTGCTTTGGTTCCCGCTCCCATCAAATTTAGGAAAATTCTTTCAGTTTCCATGTGGGAGTGCGTGAACAGGATGTGGTAAAGCCAAAGGGCCCATAGCATTTCCCCATGGCACTACCATTTGAACAACTGGAAAGAGAACGCGTGCTGGGAGGATGGTCCCACTGAGCAACAAAGCACTGCAAAGTGATGTGGATGCACCTTGTGAGAGGTGCTTCCTTCGTGGAGGTGAGACACTCCTGGATGACCGGTCAGCTGAGCTTAGCGATGAGAAGCGTGCTGGTGTAACACTGAAGTTGTGCCTTTGAAGTAGATCAAAAGTAGGATCAACTTCTCCATGAGCTCTCCTGCTATGAGTAAATGGTTCACCGCCAGTGTACCTTCCAGATCTGCAATATTTTGGAGCAAATCCTAAAACTCTTTTTGGTTGTACTTGCTGATTTTTTGAATTTTCTAACAAAAATCAGCAACATGTACTTTTCTAAATATTTAATTTTATCCCTCTTTTAACAACCGATTATGGTTTTAATGACAAAGATCAACGAGGATAAAATGATGGTAAAGCTTAGTAAGCTGATTTTCAGATCTAGAGTTGACTTTTTAAAGAGTTTGAAAATTTTGGTAAACTGTCAAAACTCATATCTACGGAAAAATATAGATTTTTGTAAAAACTCAGCGAACTAAAGATCTCTAACTAGCCCAGATCTATGGACCTCTGAAGAAAATTTTCAGTTTGGGTCACTTTTGCAAAAAATTTGGATTTTAGACAAAAGTTAAAATTTGCAAACAGTAGTGATTTTTTTGATTTTTCGATTTTCAAACACACCACTACCATAGATCCATTAGATCTGTTCGATCCCCAGTAGAGTCGCCAAAAATTGTTGGTCCGAAAATCTTTGGTGGACAGATCTATGGATAGATGAGCCAACAGTGTGTAGGGCATAGCCCCTCTTTGAGTCAGCAAAGTGAAACTGGTTTATTGCTATTCTACCAGCAGGAATCTATGCAAGTCTCACAATATTCTGCCTTCGGGGGTTGGGATCTCATCCCAGTAGAGGTACTTCCAACTGTAAGAAGAAGGGGAAGAAGCGAGGTGGGGAGATAGGAAAGATCTGAAGGGAGAAAAGAAATGAATTCCAAAGTAGAAAGGTCAGAGGGTCTATGTTTTGGGCTGGTAGTAAACAGAGCCGAACTTACTCACATAGACGAACAAAGCAATACTGATGAATAAATGACAATAAAGTAGAAGTAGATTCAACAGAACAAACATACAGATCTAACATAAGAAAGCTCTGATGTATAACATAGGTATTCAACACAAAGTCTAAATATTGTATTAATATTTCCTTCTGTTACAAAAAGCTCAAAGTCTTTTCTTCTTACTTCTATTTTTCATCTGAAAAGTATCCATCCTTGAATACAACAAGTATTCAAGTATTATATAGAAGAAGAGAAGAAAGAAGGCAAAAACAAACCAACCACTTAATTACAAAGTATCTACAAAATATCTAAAAGTCAACTGTTGACTTTTGGCAACTTGGTGGATGACATCATCCCATGGTGCAACATGGATGATGTCATCATTTGTGCCAACATACTCTTAGATATTTACAAAAAGAAGATCGAGAGGAAGGAGACTATTCATCGTCATCTCATGGCCGAAAGGGAGTGTCTTGCTTCTGTTGTTGCTCAGAGAAGTGATGTTAAATTGGGCTCGATATTCCATGAACTTGTTGATCATGGGCTGAAGTTGATCTGAGAAGGATCCTTGTGGCGATCACTGATAACTTCGCAAGTTTCACATTCATCCACGAGCCTTTCTGGGAGCTTGGAATATTCATTTCCCGCCTCTATCAGGTAAACCCTATAAAGTCACGACAGGCCAGAAGGTTGTTGATGCATTCGGTGTCAAAAGTGGCTTCTGGCCCTAACCCTTGCGAGATGATCTCCTTAAAGATCCGAATAGTTTGGTCTGCCTTCCTCAGGGTGAAAGAAGGAGTGAGCAAGCTTGGGGACATTCTCAGGATGATTTTCTCCATCTGGTGCATAGCCTCCAAGGCTTCCTCTTTGACTTTATCTATCTTTTTCGAGGACAAACTCCAACTGATCGACCTGGTAGTCCAAAGTAGAAAGGATTTTTTGGGCGCTCTGGGGTGATTCAAGACGCCGAACTTGACCAGATCTTTGACTGAACAGTTGAGCATTTTCTGGAAGGTCTCATGCTCTAGCCTAGCATGGTCCAACTCTTCAGAGATGGGTCCTACAATCACCTGGAGTGCCTTGTTCACCCGATTGATGTTCTGATACAACTCGGTGAACTTGACGATTACTCCCTCACTTTCCTTGAGGATTTGGTCTCTCCAGTACTGCCATACCTTGCTCACCGATTTTGGTGTATTCATTTATCTTATCCTGGCTTAGGGGCTCAGGAGTTTCGGTGGTAGTTGTAGGAGGTGCACTGCCCATTTTCTGCAAGGCATGGAGAAGATGTTTATTTTGCTCCTTTAATAGCCTCTTTTCTTCCTTTGCTTCCTGGAGCTTCTTGCAAAGGGCATCGACTGCAGATAGGGCCTCTCCTGAAGGCTTTTAGAAGATGTTCCCATTGTGACTTGGGTCACTATATAATCATCGAGAGATAGATCCTTTTTATCCTTTAAAGGATTGGGATATGCAATCTCCATTACTCTCTCTCCCGATGCACTCTGAGAGAAGTGGTTATAGGCTTTTGCTTCTTAGCCCCCTTTGCTGGGATGACGGAGAAGTCCATCGGTGTGATAGGAACTTTCCTCTTTTGCTGGCTCAGATGCTGGGAGATCCACGCTGGACTTATGGGAGTGGGACCAGAAGTGGAAGAGGGGGCAGCTGCAGTAGTGGAGGGAAAGTGCGTAGAGACACTTGGTGGCGGCATCGAGAGGGAGGCCGAGAAAGTGCTCACAGGGGGAAGGGACACTGCAGGGGAGGAAGACGTGGGAAAGGAAGGGAGCTGAGAGATGAGAGAAGAAATGGTGGGGGACAGCTCCGCGAGAGAAGAGAAGATGGATGATGAGGAGGGGGGAACAGTAGAAGATGGGGGAGAGGATACGACCAAAGGAATGGTCGCTTGGGTCACACGAGGAGGAGAAGGAGGAGAGGGAGAAGGGACAGAAGGGACCTCAACAGTTGTAGCAGTGGCAACATCCTGAGTGGATGTGCCCATTAGAACATCTTCGGCCGCTTCTTTCTCTGGAGATAACAAGCTCACAACCTATTCTTGTGTGGCGGAAGGGGGACTCTCAGAGCTCCTTCTTGAGAAGTGCTCGATTCACCTTCCTTATCCTTGCCTTTGACCTTAGGTAGATGCTTTGGCCTGACAGGTGCATTGCAATGGTGACGTAGTGAAATCTACCCCGAGGTAGATGAGGCCATTCATCCTGCACCAGTGTTCTTTCTCCACCGCAAAGTTTCTTTGACCCTTTCTTCAATGGTCTGGGGCACTTTTGTTCTATCGATTGCAGTAAATGGCCAGTTGTCCCCATCCGTGTCAAGATATACCTGATCAACTTCTTGATCGGTAGTTTGATAACCTTTTGGGACAATGGCCACACCATTGAATGATCTCTACCAGGCCAAAGAGAATGGTCCTTTCTTCTGAGCTCGACCTCATGATACAGGTCGATATAAATGTCCTCGATCTGTGGAATGTGGATAGGATCGAGTTTTGCCTTGGGAAGGAAATTCCTTGGATCAAAAGTGGGCCTCGCCGGGAAGTTGTGCTTTAGATTGAGCAGTTCTAGCTCGGCAACCATTTCCCAGGCTTTGTGGTGAGAGATGCATGTGTATCTACCCACTGTAAGGGGGAAAGGAGTTCCACCCTTCTTTCTCTTCAAGCACTTCTCGTGGTATGTTACGAGCTTGTCTGGATAGCTCCAACAGGATCAGCTTGGGGCCAAGCATACCTCGGCAATTTAGTGGGCTCACCCTAAGAAGTTAGCTGCCCTGAGATAGGTGAAGGTGGGAAACTATGTAAACAAGGCCCCCCACTTCTCGTTGCTGTGATAATGCTCTTGGTCATTCGACCATGAGTCATGTTTGGCCTCAAAAAGGCATTTACGATGTAGAAGAAAGGCATCGTTGATTTTGGTGAACTCGTGAGATGTTATTTTCCAGCTTCACTCTGGTAGTAGTACTGTATATTCTCACCTGGGGCCAAACCCCACATCGGCTCAATGTTGGATAATCCCTTTCCGAGGCTGCAGCATAAACTACGTAGGAGTTCATGTAGAACCTCCCCATTGTGGTGAGTTGTTGGAGCTGCTCGGATATGGTGCTGCTTATTATCTCCACCCACTCGAAGCGTTGATCAGGTACATTCTTGTTCATGGTCTCCAGGTACCTGAGCATCCATTTATGAAAGTAATGGGCATCAGAAAGCCCAAATACTCTACTTAGGAATGTGATAGTATCACTTAGTTCCTCAGAGAAGTCACTACGGTGAATAACCTGTGGCCATCTGGTTACCACCTTCTTGTTCTTTAAGTACACTTCATTCATTAGTTGCATGCACTGGTCTTCATTGTCCTCCCAAGCCTTAATGCAGTCCTCTTGGCTCATGGCCATGAAATGCCGATGGTGAGGGATGCCAACATGATTTCGAAGTGCCGGGCAGTAAGGTTGATCACGACTTCACCCTTTTCATTTTGGACACACCTCGTGTCTTTGTTGTAGCAGTGGGCCACTACCATCATGAATTCATTGTTCACTGCACTGATGGGGATCCCCCCAGCAAAATGTAGGCCACTACCTACTAGTTTGTCCATCCAAGGACTCCCCGTGACTCTCCTGGTTCTGGCCCAGAAATCTTCCATATCGATGTGACCGAGCTCTGAGTCTCTTATATCCAGGTCACATTCTACCTGAGACTCGGGCATTCTGACCCTTTGGTACTTGTATTTCATTTCTTCTTCTGTAAGCTTGGCTTTACCTTTGACTTGGTTGGCCTCTTGCTTGATGTAGACATATGTGGATCTGAGTTCAGTTGTTGATCTGCAAGAAGAAGAAGTGAAACCCAACCAAAGAGCCATGTTAGCTATTAGATCTTCCATTAGAGTATTACAGAATGAGGAGTTAACAATTTAAAGGCCTCAGGGCGCAGGGTGCATGAACACTGCAGGCTGCAGGGTTAATAGTATGGCGCATAGAAGAAGGGTGTTACAAGGAACAAATTAGCACCAAAGGGCGCAGGGCACATGAACACTGCACATGACATTTTTGTTATCAGAAGTAAAAAGTGCACCTGCGCCATTCATATGTGTTTTATGTTGGGTGCAGATAATTTTCATGTTGCATGGGGACAAGATGTGCCAATGGCGCATATATTTTTCATGTTACATGGAACTTTGGTGTGCCAAAGGGCGCAGGGTTGATGTGTGTAACATAGGCTTTATGTGCGCAAAAGGGGAACTTGGCACGGCGCAGGGAAGGTTTGCATGACATTGTGTTCTTTGTAGAGGGGATGTGCCTCGCGCCGTTTATAGGATTTTTATCCTTGGTGCAAGTAATGTTCACATGGCAAGTGGGATTAGTTTGCCTTTCAGGTGTGATCGTATTTTATGTAAAGTGCATGGCGAATGCGCCAAGAGGAAAACAGTTTTTAAACTCATCTTTCAGGTTTTCTCTTTCCTGACAGGCTTGTGATCTTTCAGCCTCTTTACAAGGGTTTTTTAGATGGTGAAGGGGGCACATCAAGGAGATCCAAGTGATTTTTGAGGCAGAGTCCTCCTTACCAACAGATCTGGAAAGAGAGGAAGAGCTTGGGGGGAGAAAGACAAGCAAGAACAACAAAAAGGGGGGTTTAACAAATCCATGCCTCCTACCATACAAATAATCAAAACAAAACATAGGAGGAGTAAGAACCACCTACCCGGAATATATAGAATGTGAGAGGATGAAGTGGGGTCCACGAATGCGACACGAGGGACGAAGGCATTTGACATGTGTAGAGGAATAAAGTTAATCACGTGTTTTTCTAACTGGTGAAAGTGACATGGTGGATGAACCTATATATAGGCAAAGGTGCAATAAATGTGCCAACCACTTTTTCAAGTGGCGCATCAAAACTCGTGTCGACACATAAAACGGTGTGCCCTTTGGTGTGGATAAATGTGTGTCAACACAGACATACTATTCCTTTGGCACAAGTTTACGACTGTCAACATCCTATTCCTTATGCCCTTTAGATCACCAAAATACGGTGCAAAAGTTGATGTGTCAACATGAAGGCACATGCGCCTTGCATGCAAATTGGCGCATGGGAAGGCATGCAAGAATGGCGCATCATGGGAAGGCACACCAAAACATGTGTCGACACTCTAAAGGGTGCGCCAAAGGAAATGAAGAACATAGATAAACTGGCGAGGACTAGGAAATTTTTTGGGACCAAATGGGTTACGAAAAGGGACTATAAAATTTCCCTTGACAAGGACTAGGAAATTTTTTTGAGGATAAAATTTCCCTTGTCAATTTTACAGATGCTTTACCTAGTTGTTATAAATAAAAACATATAGATACAAATCCAGATAACCTCTATGTGCCAACTTAGCATATGTGGGCATCTTGCGATGTCTAATACAAATCCAACATCTCTTTTTGTCTACCCAAAAGGATAGACATAAAATTCTATGTGATTTATTTGTGCCTCCATAGGAGGAGTGACATTGATTAAATGTATAAGACCCGAGTGCTTCAAATAAATCAGCTCATGAGCAGGGGGAGTTATTTAAAAAATTCAAGAAGGAGATGTGAGAAAAGGTCTATGTTAAATCATTAATCAATTCATAAGCCCTTACCAGCTTCAAAAGTGTTTCACGAACATCATCTGATATATATGGGTAAATAGGAATGGGCTGCAAATAATAGTCTTGGGTTCTAGTAGCAACATTTATTTGGGGTTCAGTTTCTAGCTCCAATAGACCCTGATATTAGGTTATTGGCTACCATCCAATGGAGGTGCCACCAATGGGTTTGATGAATTCAAAGCTTCATGATCATTGTTTCCTACTAGGATACCCTTGTTTGAGTCATTGGGGTCCAACTTACCATATTTAGGATGTATCGAGAAAGGGATCATTAAAGATCCTGAGTGGTGTATTTTTTAAGGGATACATACCCCATAAAATTATTTTGAGTTGGTGTTGTAGGATTCACCAAAAATCTTGAAAAAGAGCTACCTTTGGTCCTCTGGTAAGTGTTGTAGGAATTTGTTACAGTCTCAATAAGTTCTAGCATCATGTCCTCGGACCCTATGGAAACCGTAATATAGGTAAGGATCATAATCTCAAGGTATTTGGTTTGTGTTTTCTTGTGGTCCAAAGTTCCAAATGTTATTCAACTATTAGTTATTGTAAGTGAAGTTTGAAGGTTGTTTCCCTTGATTTTGATATTGGTTTTGGTACCCATTTGGAGTCTTGGTTAGAACCTTGAGCTTGAATATCTTGTTGTTGTTGTTGGGGTGGAGGATGATTGAACTCCACCACATTGATTGTAGGAGAAATTTTTTTCTCCTTTGATTGTTACTGTTTGTGTTGTTGTTAACATCATTTATACCTGAGATGTTAAAAACATTTGGTTTTTTTCTTGGTTTGTAACACGCTTAGTTGTAACACCACAATTTTTGTTGAGGACCTTAGGTCCTTGGTTGTTGTTTGCATTTTTGGGGTAACTTGAATTACCCTGATTAGGAGTGATCAATCCCGTTTGAACCATAGGTCTTTTGACCATTATCTATTATTTCTTGATCTATATGGAGAGCACCCTTCAACACCTCTTTGTAGCTCCTAAGTGAGAACTTTTGGAATTCTCAGTTAATAGAGTGAAGGAATAGATCACCTAGTTTTGTCTGGTCCATGTTGGGAGCACTTTTGGAAGAGTAGAGGACTTGTTGCCATCTCTAGATGAAATGCACATGAGACTCATTGTGTTAGTGTAACATCCTCATTTTAGACAATAGAACAAGTCAATTTTTTTTTGATAAATGCATCCGGTTCTAAATACATAATTTAGAACTCACAAATCAAATAACCATTCATTAACAGATAACCATATGCAGCTGTAATGACTCGGAGTACCTCCGATCTATTCATTTCATGACTCGGTAATCTACCGATCTATTCATGAGTAATAAGAGTTGGCGTTATTATTTAACACTTCACTCCTGTGGTTCTCTTCCCTATTCTGGGATTCAGAATGCTCTGTCCAAGGAACCTAACTGAATAATTGTTACCATTATTCATCGGCATCTCATCCCTTAGACTAGGTGAATTAGGACAACGCAATCAGCAGCTTGCGATACTTTGGCCAAAGATTTGAAACATACTGTTTATGTCTCGTATTCCTTAACGGCATACTCGTCAATCTGGAATACGCCCTTCACCCCATTCTTATGTTATATAGAATGTCTTACACTGACTACTGTCAGTCCTTCCTTTCACAACTTAATCACTCGGAGACAGATTAACAAGGTGATAATGTTATATGGATGCCCACGAGTATTAGGGATACGATGACATACTGGTTTAACCCTGCAGTTAGACTAGTGTGTCAAGATACCCCGAACCTCCTAGGCAGCCTTATAACATGGCCACATTCCTAATTGGTCCCTGAGTAATTCGTCGAGATCAAAGTGTAAATCTTAGTGATCAATGCAAAGGGTGTCGCCATAAGTCACCTGCATTGTTGTAACTTTGAGAAGATCCTAATCTTCTCGGAGGTACAACCCTGCAGTTGACTTGTGTCGTCAACCTTTAAATCCACCTCGAAAAGATCTACTTAATAATATGCGTTACGCACGTTGAGTTTTAAATTACTTTAAAGACTTTCCCCATAGGTTAGCCTTTCCCAATCCCTGGATTCTTCGTCTTAAGACGACCTTCCTCAATAAAACCCATTACATGGTAGAGGTATTAAGGTCAAGCTCTCATCAAGGAGTCATTAGAATACACATGATTCTAAAACAACAGAATTGGACATTATCTCATTACCTTCATATGAGATTGCCATCTGAACCCCATTAGATTTATTTCAGTTCTCTTAACTGAATTTATATCATACTTATTAGTATAAAGATATAATTGGTTAAGAATCCAATTTAATGTTGTCCTGCCATACTAGGACTAGGGATTAGTAATTTACCTCAGCTTGATTAGTGTTCTGTTTAGGTTCGTTTTAACCCTATCTTTTTAAAAAGACAATGATTTAAATTTCAATTTAGCTTTCGATAGAACAAATTAGAACTACTAAACACTCATAAGAATTCAATCACATTTTCTTTAAGCTTTCATTGTCAATCACAAAAGCATCCAATTACACAAAGATAACATTGCCACTCTGGTATATAAACCGAAGAAGATCAACTATCAGAATTAAGAATACAACACATAAGTATCAATACTTATTTTTATTCCTTTCATAATCGTACAAATACATTTTATGCAAAAACATACTTGATACAATGCTTAACGGAAAAGAAACATCTTTCCACATATAGTACATTTAGAAAATCAAGCTGTAATTCCTTATAAATCAAATTAAACAATCTGATCATCCTGTCAGATCTGCATTGCTTTTACCACTTACGGCAACCATCTGCAAAAATAGTCAACATGAGTCAGTTCGATGAACTGAGCATGATAAGCACTAACTTTTAAAACAATTGCAATCCGTCAATTGTTTTCATTAAACACCCTGTTTAAATGAGTTCCATTAACCAAACAAGTAAACATATTCAGACTATGCCCTTGTAATACAAAAATGACTACAAACGTGTAACTCTATCATCGTTACCGAATAGTCCTAAACACTTCTCAATTATTTCATCAATATTAAGAATCAAAGAACGAAAGTATCCAAAACAATTATCTTAAATCCAAGATCAGCAACAATGGACAGATCGTTAATTTCATCAGGAAATGGAAATATCATAACAACTCTTGAGTATATCAATATGTTAAAAACAGCTCCTACTGTTACAGATATCAACATGTATATAATAATAGAAAAGAAAGGAACAAATCATTCACACTTCCTTTCACACAAGTTCACTACTGTACCGTCTCCTCATATGGAAAGCATTCATCCGGTAAGTATACGAACAAGTCCGACAAGCCACAAGAAGAATTGCTGTTTAAATAAAGAAATAAAACACAGCAATTAAATCAGTCGAGTCCATCAACAACACACTGTTAAAATAAGGCAACTACAGTACAGTAGCCCCCATGCCGAACAACATGGTCTTTCTACCAGACAGACTCAGAATGACCTCACGCAAGAAGCTACAGGCAAGAAGACAACTACTGCCGTTACCTATTTAGGTACAGTTAGCTCCTAAATTCATTCATGCTCAAAAATGGATATCAAAGTAAGGAAGGCGTAACACGCCTACTATCCCAATAACAATCTACAGCCTCTTCAATCCTTTACAACACTGTATGGCTTTTGTTCCCAAGGTCGAATTCAAAGGAACTCAATTGTTGCCACAGTCAATAAGAAACTCCAACTCCTTTTGAACAATGACATCTCCCTACGACTTAGGCAGAGAGAAGTTTAAATGAAACCCACGCATCACACACAGCCACATCAACTGGCATGAAATCTAAACACAACATAGAATATCGTAGCTACATCCGAATGAAATTAGAGTAGAAAGTATGGTATCCATGACCTACTTCATAAAGCCATTATACAAGATGTCAAGCTATTCACAGAAATCCATCAAGGCCATAAAAACATCACATGTTCAATCTCAGGCTTATACAAAAGCCAAAAGAAAC
>CM031243.1:241874960-241889960 GCA_018340775.1 Taxus wallichiana var. yunnanensis | reverse complement strand
AAGATGAGATGCTTAGTGGACAAGAATAAACCTACCTTCCAAGGAGATGAAACGAATCATCATGCGAGTGACCTCATCAAACGGTGAAGGAATTGAGCTTACAAGGCACCATGTCTAAATATAAGCTTCTCATCTTCCTCCACAAATCTTCTTTCTTCAGTTTCTTTGATAACCCTTTTGTTGAAGAAGCGGTACCCATCCAGTGGTAACCATTAAACCATTTTAATTACTTAAACATAGCCAATATTAATTTCAAAATCATAGGTTGCTAACTAAAATTACGTGCATCTTCGATCTGCATGAAGAAGTCTAACAATGTTAATGTCATATTGACCGACATAAGTTCGTGCTTTAATAAAATTTCATAACATATATTAATGAAAATCAGATTTTTCGTTTAGTTTTAAGCTAATCACCGAGATACTACAAAATCAATCATACTAGTGGTATGCTTTAAGCATCTTCTAGAAGCCTTTTTCATCTTACCCGATATCTTGTTAGGGAGTACTTGTTCCTTTTTCTTGGTTTTTAACCATTGGAACATACATCATCAACTATTGATTATTCATTTTAAAAGGATAATTATTCTCATAATGCACACCTCTGCATATAAAATCTCCTCCACTAGGTCTTTTTTGACCTCGTCTAATTTTTCCACAAGGAACATTATTCTATGTTTTATTTCTGGTAATAACAACAAGCTTTCATGCAGTTTTACTTGTGACAGAACACTTTTTTCTTCCATATTTCTTCCACCACCCTTTTTTATCTATCAATGGTGAAGAATAGAAAACATTGTTTTGATACTTATCATTTATACGATTTGGAGTGTCTCATAGATTTAGTTATAGCCCATAGGATTTTTCAAACATCCCTTCCTTAGTAGACAGTCCATATTCATCTATTATGTCTCCCAAATTTGGGTTTAATTCCTCTTTAGATTTATAAATCTGAAAACTGTCATCATTATTCAGTTCAACAATCACACAACTCCTTTATTGATTTTTATTTATAAGTTCAAGTTGTTTTTCTTCAAACCTATTATTTTCACCCATTACTAGCTTCTCTGAGGCAGCCATTCGGTTCTAGGTATCTCGAAGGATTGGTATAATTTTATCTTACTTTTGAACCATTGAAACTACAACATATTCTGGTCTAGTTCTTTCCTCATAGTACATCCTCCCCATATCCATTATTTTTTGTATCAAAAACTATATTAAGTTAGCGTATGGACCCATTGATTCTGATAATTTTTTACCTTTAAAACTTAGGCTCTGATACAAAAATGTAACAACTCTATATTATGCATCATCAAAAAACTAAGGTATTTTTTTTACCTAATCACTTATCTTGATGCCTTCAATGATTTTAACATGCAACAATTAAAATCCATCATTGACTAATGTTTAGAATCTATCTTGACAACCTATGATTACTATGTTCAACTATAAGGGTTTACAGATCTACCTGATCCCCCTTGAATGTTCTACATGAGCCAATATACCCAATATATCATTTGGTTAAACCTTTTAAAGGTACATAGAATCATGTGTATCTTCTTAGTTTCATCTTCCCGTTCATGAAACATGGTAAGTGCACCAATCTTGGGGACCAAAAGGGGGTCTTAAGTGGAAACATTTTTATAAAAATGAAAAAATTCAACTTGTACGAGTTTTTGAAATAGTTACACTCGAAATTGGAAGATTTTTATTTTATTTTTGGCAAATAGTTTTTTGAAAGGGACTATACCCTTGAGAACAAAAGAGGGCCTAGAAGCTAGAATAGGAATGAGAACCAGAACAAAAAGGATCAAAATCCAAATGGGACAATGAAACCCAAAGTAGCCCAAGAGCAGCTACCCCATCAAAACAAAAACAATACGAACACTGCAGGAAAGCAGCAAAAAGACAACAAAAAAACAACAATAATTACAAAGAAGTGCAGCAAAAGCACCCACAATTACTTCTTGGCAGCTTTGTCGATGCTTTGGATTTGATATTCTGCCAAGAGGTGAACATAGCCAATGTCGTCATATGGGTAGAATCAGTAACATCCAGCTATTCAATGGTCCTTTTGCTTTCCTTATCTGTGCCCCAAAGGGTTGCCGGAACTCCACTGAGATTGGAGACACTGCGGACATGTTGTTCAATAAACTCTTCAATTGCATTAAAAATGGCCATATTATAATCATGGCGAGTCTTGGCCTTCCCTAAATGGGTGTCTAAGGAGTTTAGCTTCTTGTATATATCTTCAACTTGACTATTATCCATAGCCACCTCCTCCTCCTTCTTCCTCTTACCTTTTTACTTTGCCAAGTTTTTAACCTCTTCCTTTAACAGCTTCATGTCAGCTTCTAAGGCTTCTAGCCTTTTTGTGGAGCTCTCAATATGTGCTTCCTGAGAACTAGCACTACTAATATGAAGGAGGTTATGGGCAATTTCAATCTCTTGAGGAACCTTCCCCACAGCAGGGGTATCAAGGTTCAGTCTTCTAGAAGACCTGGTAACAGGTCTGGCCGAAGTGGAAGTGAAGGGGGTGGGAGCAGAGGTGGGGGGAATGGAAGATGGAGCTGAGAAGGCTGACAGAGGAGTGATAGTAGTAGTGCAGGGAAAAAAGGTGGAGAGATGGGGCTAGTGGCTGCGGTGCTGGGCAGAGGAGGAATAGAGCCAGGGGAGGAAGGGATACTGAGGAGATCGAAGAAGACACAGTTTATGCAGCAAGAAAATGAGTCCCTAGTGCAATGGAACCACACGAGCATGCTTTTGAAACTCCAAAATGGAGTGCTCAAGAGAGTTAAGCAGATAGTGGGGGAAACATACCGTGTGACTCCTGTGGAAGTGGTTGAGGAACACAAGATGCTTAGCGGGCACAGTGACGAACCTCCCCTCCAAAGAAATGAAATGCACCATCATATGGGTAACCTCATCAAAAGGTGAAGGGATCAAACTAACTTGTAGGCCCACCGTGACAAAGACCAACTTCTCAGTTCCCTCAACAAATTTCCTCTCCTCAGCTTCTCTGTCAACCCTTTTATTAAAAAAGTGGTACCCCTCCATGCCAAGGCCAGTTCGCTTCAGCAATTAACTCCTCATTGATTGAAATCTTCTGCCCTCCATAATCCACAGTGCGATCCTTCCAATCCTTTGCAAAATACACCGAAATACTTTGGTCGTGGCCCTGAATCTTCTCCATAAAGTTGGTGATGCCTCCCTAGCTGAGAAGATTCCAAAGTTCCTCATTATCCTTCCATTCCGATCCACACTGGGCTCAATCAGCAAGGGGCTCCCCCATTATCACCGTGCTTAACTACTTGCAAATAAAAATTTCAGAATCCTTAAGAGTGCTAATATCAGTCCGCCTTTCACTATTATTATCTGCATAGTGAGATTGCTGATTAGAACATTGTTGCTTTTCCCATGAATACCTAAGTGACTGTTGTTATGAACCTATGAAAGTCTGCATGTGGGAACTACAGTCCTTTTCTAGCCCACTCCAGATCATCATTATCTTTATTTCTATCTTGGGAATACGTACGAGACTTATATAAAAGTTTTTGAGAGCTCAATATTGCCCGCATGCGTGACTTTCATTTCCATATAAATCCACTTGAATTTCCCATTATACTTCATACAATCTTGATTGTCCGTCAAGATTTGTATGAGTGTTGTTTTAAAGTCAGCACGTGTGGGAGTTTTATTAATACAAATCCACTCCCAATGCTCATATCCCAAATCTTGAATTTGCATGTACATAGATATCCACTTGAATGCTACTTTGAAGCTATTCAGGAATGTTATTATTATCCCAAACAATGTGGTTAACATTAATGCCATAATTAGCCAATGCATCTGCCACCTTGTTACCCTCCCGGTAAGTATGCATGATCTGAATGTTATTGAAGGTTTGGAAAATACTTATGGATTCCAAGATGAAATCCTTGATGTTCCAACTTGGAGGTGAGCACTGATTAAGATGATTAATGATATTAAGTGAGTCCCCTTCAAGAATGAGGTTTTGGATATTATGAGTCTGAGAAATTCTCAGGCCCCATAAAGCAGATAATGCTTTAGAAAAATGATTGGTTTGAATTCCCATTTTTCCAGCATACACAACAATCAGACTGCCTTTATGATCCCGGATCACTCCTCCCCCTGCCGCAATCCTAGGGTTACCCTTAGAGGCCCCATCAAAGTTCAACTTATACCAGTTAAAATTAGGAGGATGCCATTGAATCAAAGATCTATCAATACTATTACTGGAATTACTACGGCTATTGTCAGCTCCTATCTGCCAGTGGGATAAGACATGTTCTTCATTTTCTGGATAACTCTTGTTCTTGGGGGGTTTAAATCTAGCAATATTCTCTTTGATATCATTAGAAATTTTACCAATACTGAGCTTGTAGTTTTGATTTTTATTTCTAAAGATAATATCATTTCTATCTTTCCATATCCTCCAAATAATATGAGGAATAACCAGCTTCCAGATCCTTCTGACAACACAATGCTTATAGGGTGGGATCCATTGAGTCCATAACTAATTGAAATCCTTCGGCACCACCCAGAAAGCTTCAAATTTAGAGAGGGCAAAACTCCATATTCTGGTAGCATAATCACAATGGATAAACAAATGACTGATATCCTCAGAGTCTTTTTTACAAAGATGACATCTATTAGGCATTATGAAACCTTTTCTCATCAAGTTGTCAGTGGTAAGAATCCTACCTCTGAGAGCCAGCCAAAGGAAGAAATTTATTTTAGGAGTTAACTCAGCCATCCAAATCCTACTCCATTTGAACTCAGTTTGACTACATCGAAGAAAGTATTATATCCAATTTTGACAGAGTAGTCCCCATCAATAGAATTATTCTAGACCAATTCATCCTTAGTATCCAGCTGACTTAAGGGAATAAGATCTAACTGATCTTGAAGGGAGGAAATATTTTGGATCAGATCATCTCTCTCCATAGAATTTTTTTCCATTTCTTTTTGTTGCCATTTCCCTCAATATAATCCTTGATTTTAGTGCCATACTTGTTTACAAGACTGTCCTTGACCATCCCAAATCTGTCCATAAGACTGCCATTAAACCAGTTATCATCCCAGAAATTTATATCACAACCATCACCCACTTTCCATTTACTTCCCTGTTTAATGAAATTGGAAGATTTTGTATAAACATGAATCATAGAATTTTGAGTCTAGTTTCTAAGCTAGTAAATTTTAATGAAAATGGATAGGCTTAAGTGGGTCAAATAACTAAAATACCAACATGTGCTCCTATTTTTGTTAAAAAAACATAATAGAGTGAATTTCGTGCCCCCAACATTTTTTGAGCACCATTTAGTTTTTTTGAAAACCCTTTGGTAAAAAGATAGCTAGGAGCATCTAGTTTGTGTTAGATTTTTTAGCAAGTATTTTTTAATGATTTTTCTACTACAAAAAATATAAATTTTGAAAAATAGCAAAGCTCTAACCTTGGCCACTTCTAACTACCTCAAAAAATATAGAAAATTAGTTTTATTTAATATGTATAGCATTAGCCCTAGTTTGTGCTTAAATTTTTGTATTGAATTTCAAGGAGTAAAAAAAGATACATGACAAAAGATAAGCATTTACAATCACTAAAAATACAAGTATAAAAGACATAGTTTGAAATAAATATAAATGGAAACCTTAGAATATTCAAAAAAATATTAAAATTACATATTTAGAAAGAGGATAGTTTTTTGACATTGTAGGAAAATTTTTAATAAATATAGTGAACATTTTTGTAGGATTTAGCATGGTGGAAGGTGAGTTTTTTTATATTTTGTCAAAAACACGCAAGTTTTGTGATGTTACATGGTCCAACGCACGAGTTTGGGGAAAAAAGAAATTCCCGGCTAAAATTATTGGTTTAGGGGCATAATAAACATAACATGTATGTGCTATAATGTGTACACATTCCGCATAGTATAAACATTATATATGCTTTTGCCATGCTTCTATTTACAAAAATAAAATGTTAATTATAAATTTTTTATTTATTATTATTTATATTTTATTTTTTCTTATACTTTAAATTTATTTTAGTAGATATAAGAAATTAGGGTCACTCTACACCTTATGTAACTACTCTCACTACTCCATGAGTCACAGTTTAGGAGTTGTTTTTTATAATCTAGTTTGATCAGTAAATAGGTAATTTTAAGGATTTCAGCATTCAATATAAATCTCTTAACATTTAAATTCTACAATCGAAACCGTAAACCCTAAATCACAAACCCTAAACCCTAGGCACTAACCCTAAACCTTGAGCCCTTAACCCTAAACCCTAAACTATGTTCCCTAAACCCTAAACCCTATTACCTAAACCATAAACATTTAGCCCTTATCCGTGAGTCCTAAACCCTCAAACTTGAGCCCTAAATGCTATACCTATGCCATAAACCCTAAACCCTAAAAACTAAATCCTTAACCCTAAACCATGATCCATAAACCATAATCCCTAAACCCTAAACACTAAATCTTAAACCCTAAACCATGAGCCCTAACCACTATACCCTAAAATATGAACTTTGCAACCTAAACCCTAAACCATTAACCATAAACTATAAACCGTAAACCCTAAAACTAAAATAATAAACCCTAAACCTTGAACACTAAATCCTGAAGCCTAAACGATAAACCATTAACCATAAATATTAAACCCTAAACAATAAACCTTTAATCCTAAGCCCTAAGCCCTAAACCCTAAATCCAGAGCCCTAAGCTCTAAGCCCTAAAGCTTAAACCCATAACTCTAAACCTAGAACCCCGAGCCATAAACCATGAACCATGAAACCTTAAACCTAATCCCTAAACCCTTAACCCTAAACCTTAAGCCTTGAACCCTACACCCGATCCTTAAGTCCTAAAATATAAATGGTAAGCTCTAAACCATAAACCTTAAACCCTGATCCCTAAACCCTAAACCCTAAACCTTAAGCCCTTAATATTAAATCCTAAACCATAAACCCTAAAACCTAAAATGTAAACACTAAAGCGTTAACCCCAAACCTTAAACTCTAAACCCTTAACCATGATACTTAAAACCTAACCATAAACCCTAAAACATAAACCCCAAAGACAATATCATAAACTAGTAATCTAGAACCTTGAACCTTGAACTCTGAACCTTAGACCTTAAACCCTAAACCATGAGCCCTAAACCCTAAACCATGTTTCATTGATTATCCTAGTCTTGTGCCTAGAACCATCATTGAGTATTCTTGTAAAACTACCTTTTTTATGAGAGGTGGGACAAACAACTAAATGGATATGACATATACCTTGTTCCTTGCAATGCATATTACAAATCTCTGCCAAAATTGTTTCTCCCCACATATACTTGCACTCTTGAATGTTAATTTCTTCACAATCTAAAACAAATTTCATATTTCCATGTATATTATTATACAATCCATGATGAACCATTGGAAGATGGAAAAAATAACCATCACAACAGAAAAGATAATCTAAAATAAAATGGAATAAAAATAGAGAATATACCAATGCAGAGGTGTAGGATCAAAACCAAATTTCCTTCAATATCCTCTCCTCTAGAGAAAGATAAAGTTCTTCTACTACTGGAATGGATAGAAAATTTTACAAGACTTCTGAAGTGTTCAAAATAAGCATAGCAACATGGGAATGATTAAGAACACAAAAGGGTTATCAATCTCCTAATAAATCTTTCTTATTTAGTTATGAATGTGAGTCACTAGCCTAATAATTAGTGACCTTCCATTCATTGATAATGCCTTCTATGGTAAACCCATAGATGCTTTCAAAATCATCTTCAAAAAGATAGGGGTAGTCATCAATTCTGGTGAAGGGTCTGAAGTTATTTCCAAACAACTTGAAATTCATATAGATTTAGAGGTCATAACACGAATTTACAAATATCTCTATGGTTATAAATGGAATCTAAGTAATGGTGTCTCCATGTATCTAAGGACTAAGGACTACTACCCGGTGTGTGGTAGGATTGGAATTTTAGGAATCATTGAGTTTCTCAATTAGAATATCGTTGCATCTGGAGAAAAATTTTCAAACACCTGGAGTAACACATCTTGGAAAATAAAATTTACCTAGTAATCATTTCAAAATTCCATCTTACACAAGCACTAGACATATCAAGCTTTGTTCTTCGAATGAAACTTCATTCACAACATCTTACTGACTCAAATAATTATTCAAAAAGTGTAAAATAATTATTTGTACCAAATTATTCATGGATATCTAGTATTTCCCTCCAAAATATCAACTAATAAAAGACATCAAATTTTGATGAGTCTCTATGAATGTTCTTCCTACAAAGTAGATGAGCCCTTTTCAATTGACTACTCTTTGTTATTAATAATAAGAATGGGTTAGACACGAACATTATAGTGAGTGAAATAGTTCCCATGTAATGGGAAAAAGAAGATAGTTATATTGGATAAGATTTCTTTGTACCAAATTGTCCTTGAATATTTGGCATTTCCCTCCATCAAAATATTAGCACATGAAAGGCATCAAATTATGATGACTCCTTTGAATGTTATGCCTACGAAGTAGATGATCCCTTTTAGTTGAATACTCTCTGTTAATACTAATAAGAATGTGTAAGACACAAAAATTACAAGAATGAATGGGTGAGCCTAAACCGTAAACCCCAACCCTAAACCTTGAGCCTTAACACCTAAACCCCATGCCATAAACCCCGAATCATGACCCTTAAATATTAAACCCTAAAAATTAAATGCTAAGTGTTAAAACCTAAACCCTAATCCCTAAACCATAAACCATAAAACATAAACCCCGAGCCCTAAATGCTAAACCCTAAGCCCTAAACCATAAACCGTAAATCCTGTAAACCCTTAACCATAAAATCTCAACCCTAAAATGTACAACCTAAACCCTACACCCTAAACCCTAAACCCTAAACCTTAAACCCTAAACCTAAAACCTAAAGTCTAAATCGTAAACCCTATTTATACTACCCAAAACCCTAAATCCTAAACCCTAAGCGTTAAAGTCTAAAACCTAAACTATAAACTCTAAACCATGTTAGGTTGTGGAGCCTTTTTTGCATGTGTGAAAGTGTTGAAGGCTGTACACTTAGAGTACTATACACTTTCCATAGTTGTCTCCCAGGGTTCAGGGCGTAACCCCAAATTTATTTTATTGCCTCGTAACAAAACATGCCTGATATATCAAGAAATGTGCTTTTTCTCATATGGGTAGGATTTTTTATGCATAGGTTTATGGGATGGTTTTGGCCCATGGTTTTGATACCCACAGTTTTGTAAAATTGATTAAGTAGTTTTCTACTTATGTTGGTTTTGTACATATGATAGGAATTATGTAACATTGCAAATGTGTATGAATTTGGTTGTGAGTTTTGTAGAGTTTTGTTGAGCATAGCTCCAAATAGATCTAGGTATTATATTGAGAGAGTGGTGGCTTGTAATAAAATCTAAGCAAGTGATTCTTGGTGGATGTAGCCAAAATTGGGTGAACCACATTAAATAATGTCTCTTTGTGTTGTGTTATTTTATTTTGCACTTTTATTTCAGATCTATAATATTTTCTCGCATATTATTTTCTCTTTGTTGCGATTCTATGATGGACTGCTTCCACATATTTTATCCTTTATTTCCTAACCATTGGTAGCAGATCCTGGTTTGGTTTGCTTTGAGTGTTAAATCACAAGGAAATTTTTAGATTGAGTGGGAGCTATGACAGATGATGAAAGATCAAGGGTTGATAAATTCAACGAGAAGAATTTTAGTCTTTAGAAGATGCAGATGGAAGATTACCTTTATCAAAAGGATCTTTATATTCTGCTATCTTAGAAGGTAAAAAAACCCTTGAGCATGACAGATGCGGAATGGGATTTTCTGGATAGGAAGGCACTTGGGACAATCTGGATGTGTCTTGCATCTTTGGTATTATTTAATGTTTCAAAGGAAAAGAATACAAAATAAATGATGGATGCATTAGGGAAGTTGTATGAAAAACCCTTTGCCTCTAACAAGATATTTTCAATGAAAAAGTGGTTTAATATGAAGATATCTGAGAATGGTTTGGTAGGAGATCATTTAAATGATTTTAATATTGTTGTAAATATAATATCTTTGGTTACAATATAATTTGATGAAGAAGTTAGGGCTTTATTTATTCTATGCTCTTTACCCGAGAATTGGAATAGACTAGTAATGACAGAACTTAATCGGTTCTAGCTAGATCAAATTTGAAGTTTGAGGATGTTGTAGGGATTATTCTAAGCAAGGAAATGTAAATAAAAGCTTCGGGAATCTTCTACTTCCGTATGCTTTGACAGTGGAAACTAGAGGGAGATAGAAGAAGAAAGGAATCATGGAAAATCAAAATATTGGGCAACGTCAAAATCTAGAAGCAAGATACTATGCTTTGGCATTATGGAAAGTCTAGACATGCAAAGAAGGACTGTTGGGAGCTTTAGGACTAGAAGAAACAACAAGAAGAAAATAAGGAGGAAAATTTGGCAACGGTAATGTATGTTAGGATACTTTGATTCTTTCTTTGTACAATATTGTTGAATCTTGGGTTTTATATTTGTGGGCTCCTTTCCGTGCTACTCCACATATGCATTATCTTTTTATTATGTTTAAGGGTATTTTGGGCATGTTTTTCTTGGTGATGATGAGCCTTACAGTATAGTTGGAAAAGGATCTATTCGGGTTAAGATGTAGAATGGGAATATATGACTATTGAAGGATGTCGACATATACCTACTTTAAAATGAAATCGATATCGACGGGCAGGTTGGGAAGTGATGGTTGTAATTTTATATTTATAGTAAACTCTTGGAAGGTTAGCAAGGGTGATCTTGTGGTGGCAAGAGGTAAGAAGGTTGGAACCTTGTATTTAACCACTTATAGAACTAATGTTTGTAATGTTGTGGCTTTAGAAGTAGATACAACATTATGGCACTATAGGCTCGGTCATATGAGAAATAAGGGTATGGAGATCATAAAGAAGGATTTTCCCGGATATACGAAAATGTTTTGGAGTTCTATGAGGACCGAATATATAGGAAACAAAAGTGAGTAAGGTTTATCAAGGTTGGACCTACAAAGAAAGAGAGTAAGTTAGAGCTGGTGCATTCGATGTGTGAGGGCTAGATCATGTATCATCTCTTGGGGTTCAAGTTATTATGTTACTTTTATTGATGATGCAACAAGGAAAGTTTGAATTTATTGTATTAGAAAAAAATTTAATGTATTTGACACTTTTGTTAAATGGAAAGCCTTTGTAGAGAATGAAACAAGTATTAAGCTAAAATGTATCAAGTCATATAATGGAGGGGAGTATTACGAAATGAATTTAATGATTAATTCTAAGAATGGAATCCATAGGAAAAATATGGTTTCAGAATTCCACAAAGTAGAATGGGTTGTTAGAAAGGATAAACAGAACAATAATGGAAAATGCTAGGAGCATGAGGTTATATGCGGGACTACCTCTTTCCTTTTGGGTAGAAGCGGTGAGAACAACTGTGTACTTGATAAACAGAGGACCCTTAAGTGATTTAGATGAGGCATACCCGAGGAGGGTTGGTATGGTAAGAAATATGATTATTCATTTCTTAGAGTCTTTGGATGTGAGGTGTTTGTCCATATAGCAAAGGATGATAGGACCAAGCTAGAGAATAAATTAGAAAAATGTACTTTTATTGGTTATGGTGGTGATGACTTTGGATATAAATGTTGAATTATTAAGGACAAGAAAATCATTCAATCTAGGGATGTGGTCTTTAATGAGAAAGTCCTATATAAGCACAAGTATCATGAAAATAGGGAATAATCCAAGAAATAATATAGAGCGGTAGAGGATCTTCTAGATGGGAAAGTGACACATGAATAAATTCACGAACCTCCTCAACAGAACCCTAAACTCCTATATTGAGGAGCTATTCTAGGGTAAGAAGAGAACCCAACATTTTTCTCCTTCTCTTTATTATATATTACTCACTTGACAATGGAGAGCTAGAGATATTTGATGAAGAAATGCTTGTAGATGCCATGAAGAAGTGGGAGCAAGTTGTGGATGAGGAGCATCGTGGCTCTCATGGAGAACTAGACATGAGATTTGGTGAAGCTACTCAAAGGAAAAGAGCATTACAGAACAAGTGGGTGTTCGAGTCAAAGAGGAAGGAGGCAAGAAAATATACGGGGCTTGGTTAGTGGTAAAGTGGTTTGCATAGAAAAAAATTATAGATTTTGATGATATTTTTCCTCCCGTAGTAAAAATGACTTCTATTAGAACTGTTCTTAGAATAGTTGCAGCAAAAGACTTGCACTTAGAGTATCTTGATGTAAAGACTACATTTCTCCATGGTGATTTGGACGAGGATCTATATATCCATTAACCGAGAGGGCTATGAGGTGAAAGGTAAAGAGGAGATGTGTGTAAACCGAAGAAGAGCTTGTATAGCTTGAAACAAGCTCCAAGTCAATGGTATAAGAGATGTGA
This sequence comes from Taxus wallichiana var. yunnanensis, assembly GCA_018340775.1. Lineage (NCBI taxonomy): Eukaryota > Viridiplantae > Streptophyta > Pinopsida > Cupressales > Taxaceae > Taxus > Taxus wallichiana. The sequence goes on along the minus strand of CM031243.1, from coordinate 241,877,436 downwards.
TAGCTTCATGACGATCAAGGTTATATTAGATTCCATTCTAACCATTGTTTGTAAATGAAGAAACTTGAGGATGACAGATTATATTATCATGTTTTTGTATGTCGATGATATGTTGGTTGCAGTAAAACCATACAAGAAATAAAAGTACGTATGAAGCAACCAAGTGAATCATCTACTATGAAGGATTTGGGGAAGAAAAAAATCCTTGTTATGAGGATATCTCAAGATAGGAAGGAACGAAAGCTTACTTTATCTCATGAAGATTACATTAAGAAGGTCTTGGATAGGTTTAATATGGAGGATGCTAAACCGGTTGGGACTCCTTTGGCAGGATATTTAAAGTTATCAAAGGAGCGTGTGCCAAGACAAAGCAAGAGAGAAACCAGATTTCCAAGGTACCTTACTCATCAGCGGTTGGAAATTTGATGTATGCCATGGTGTGCACTAGGCATGATATTTCCCATGTAGTTAGAGCTGTGATTAGATTTATGATTGATCCAGGTAGAGATCACTAACAAGTAGTAAAGTGGATCCTTTGGTATTTGAGAAGGACCATGTAGAAATTTTTGTGCTACAATGGATTAGACACCACTTTGTGTGATTATATAGATTCGATATGGTTGGAGATGTAGATAGAACGATGAGCATGACAGTTATGTTTACACTATAGGTGGGAAATTAGTAAGATAGATTTCATGACTACAAAAGCTAGTGGCTTTATTAACCATGGAGGATGAGTATGTTGCTGCCACAAAAGAAAGAAAAGAAATGATTTGGTTACAAAAATTGTTTGCGGATTAAGGGCCATAATCAAGAGGAAGGAAAGTTACATAGTGATAGTCAGAGTGCTATACACCTAGCTAAGAAATCTGTTTTCCACTCTAGGAACAAGCATATACAGTTAATGTACCATTTCATCAGGACAAATTTGGAGGAAGAGAAGTTGAAGCTGGAGAAGATTCATACTAGTAAAAATCTTGTAGACATGATCATCAAGGTGGTCAAAAGGGAGAAACTGAATCTTTTTTTAGCTTTGGTTGGTCTTCACGGAAAATAGTGAAGGGTTGAGAAGCTTTCTTAGAGGAAAAATAATCTTAGAGTGGGAGATTGTTAGGTTTTGGAGTCTATTTTCATGTGTGAAAGTATTAAATACTGTACACTTTCCATAGTTGTCTCACTGGGGTTCGTGGGTGGGCCGGTAGCCCCGATATCGGGGATCGGGGGTGCAACCCCTAAATTTATTTTTTGGCCTCGAAAAAAAATGTGCCCGATATACTTGGGAAATGTTATTTTTCTCATATGGGCAACATTTTTGACCCATATGTTTATGAGACAGCTTTGGCCTATGGTTTTGATACCCACGGTTTTATAAAACTGATTAAACGATTGTCTACTTATGTGGTTTTGTGCATATGGTAGGAATTATGTAACATTACAGATGTGTATGAATTCAAGTGTGAATTTTATAGAGTTTGTTGAGCATAGCTCCAAATAGATCTAGGTATTGTATTGAGAGAGTTTGTGGCTTGTAATAAAATCTAAGAAAGTGATTATTTTTGGATGTATCCCTAATTGGGTGAACCATGTTAAATATTGTCTCTTTATGTTGTGTTATTTTATTACGTACTTTTATTTCAAATCTGTAATATTGTTTGCATATAAGTTTCTATTGTTACGATTCTTTGAGGATCTGTTCCATTTATTTTATCCCTTATTTCTTAACAAAATCCTAAACCCTAAACCCTAGGCACTAAATCCTAAACACTAAACCCTTAATCCTCAACCCTAAAACTTAAAACCTAAACCATGAGCTCTAAACCCTAAACCCTAAACCTTGAATTCCCAAGCCTAAGAAAACATAATGTGATCATGTTTCTTTCATTTTTAGTTTTTACCCACATTTTGTCCCCTCAGTTGGTGAACTTACCCTACAATTTACAAGAATAATTGGTGACATATAATGACCATAGTTTTTGGCTTTCAAGCTAGCTAGCCTATTTTGTGACTCATAGGGAATAAATGATTAACTAAAGAGAAAATTAGAAGTGATGATTTTATAACTATAAATCTTAGATAAGTATGACTATTAAAAATTAGAGCAATAAGATCATATTCACTAGTCATAAGTAAGAACGATGTGATGAATAACATTGTATTTTCATAATAGCAACCATAATGGTAATTATTAGATGCAAATATCTTTAAAAACTTATTTTCTCTAAGGGAATCTAATCAAATTTTTATGTAATAAGAACAAAAGTACATTAAAAACTCACGAAGTAATACATATGTACACATATATCCTTAGTAAGCTAAATGGAATTGATACCTATTAATGAGACATTAATGACATATAATTAATGCAAGGAATGGATTAAGTTGTATACTAACCTAAACTTTTCTTTAGGTAGTAAATTGATAAAGTCTATTATCATGTTGTGAGAGGAACATGCAATATGCGAAGTGTCTTGAAGAG